>ML438614.1:24860-76501 GCA_005239525.1 Nicotiana knightiana | reverse complement strand
TCTGAAAACTAAGATAAATCCCAAACTTGAATAATGTCACTTTAATTGGAAAAACTCCCATATTCAACCCCTGTGTCGGAAAAAGGAGGTGTGACAGGTGGTATAGGAGGAGTATTTAGAAGTAATACATGAAAATGGATTTTAGGTTTCCAGAAGTACAGTACTGCTCTATTTCCCTTACATATGGAATTACAGGCACTCCAAAAGGGACTTCAGTTGGCTTCAAAGTTTGATTTATACCCATTGGAAGTGGAAACAGACTCAACTGAAGTAATCAACGCGATAAATAATGGACATACATTACTAGCTAACTTAATCAACTCTTGCAGGTCATTAATGCACCAGGAGAAGGGCCTACTACTACGACATAATTTCAGGGAAGAGAATACAGTAGCTGATGCACTAGCCAAAGATGCAAAAAATAAAAAATGCAGTCAATACAACCCTGGAGGAACAAAAGTGTTTTCCCAACCGCCAATTTTTGTACAACATCTGGTAACCAAGGACATGAGGGAAAAGCAACTCTTTTAAAAAAATGTCAACCTCCCTATGTAATATGTTTAGATCAGTAGGGAATCAAAACATTATGAGTGGCTACAGTTTTTTGTATCAGAGGATACATAGCCCCAATGTCACTATGGCATGTAATATGTAAAACTTTATCTAGTACGTACAATAAAAATCATGTTCCAAAAAAAAAAAGTACAGAATTTCTTTGTTATCAGTAAATCGAATTCTTCTAAAAATAGGTTTTGACCGAGAATCTTATTTTTTGGTTAAACTAATTGATTTTGTTACCGGAAATCTGATAATCTTCTTACTTTCCAATTCTTTCTCTCTCACAACCAAATCATGTCAACTGTCAATGGCAACAACCAACAGGTAGAAGGAACTCCAATTCCATCACCTCAGGGATCACCACGCACTTCTCGGAAGGATCACATGAAAGATTTATTACTCACACAAATGAACAACATGGAGATGAGCAGGCCGTTGAGCAAGATGTTGTAAAATAGTTGATCGCTGAACATGTGAATAATGCTCTCCAAGCTTTCATGAGGGGACTGTCAACTGTACCACCAACTCCTTCCCCAAATAATACTGCAACTGCGGAAATTCCAAGCTTAGGGCTTGCTAATTCAGGAAGGGGTGGAACTCTCAATGAGTCACGTGATGGGAGACCAGGTACACCAAATAATTCTGATTTACAAACTTTACTACTAACTTTGCAGAAACAGGTGAAAGAACAAAACGACCGCATCGAGCAAATACCTGGCGTACCACCTGTGATTAAGGGAGTGGATATCAACAAATATTCGCAACAACCCTGGAAACCAAGCGTGGCTCTATTGCATATTCCCAAGAAGTTCAAAATGCCTGACATTCCAAAATATGATGGAACAACCGATCCACGTGACCTTGTCACTGCATTCACCACAGGAGTAAAAGGCAATGATTTAACCAAGCAGGAAATTGAAACAGTGTTGGTCATTTTTGGAGAAACGCTCAAGAAAGGGGCGTTAACATGGTATTCTCTTTTACCTGAAAATTCTATTGACTCTTTTGCTGAGCTTGCAGATATAAAAGCACACTCGGGAGCTCAAAAAGTTGAAAAAAGAATGGAAGATATCTTTAAAGTGAAGCAAGGAGATACATAATTGCTCAGAGAATTTGTAGCTACATTCCAGCGTGAAAGGATGATGCTACCAAGAGTACCTGATAACTGGGCAACCATGGCGTACGCAAGTTATCTAAACGAAAAAAAGTTCAGAAGCCACGAGAAGGCTCAAAGAAAGCTTACGAGAATTCCCTGCCACAACATGAAATGATGTATATAACAGGTATAGTACCAAACTGCGGATTGAAGAAGACGTCGTTGCTCAGTCAAAGGTTGATGAGAGAACAAGATCGAGGTGGTCGGAATCTGAAAAGAGGTCCAGTAAAAATAGGTACGAGCCTTATATGGGAACCTCGGGGCGAGACACACGTTCCAGGCCAGAAAATGTACGATCTGACCATAGATTGACGAACAAAGATTCATGTTCATCATCATCTAGGTTCAGAAAAGATCGAGGTATGCGTGATAGGGATACCAACACAAATGCAAGGATTGGAGACTATAGTTTCAATATCAGTACTTCTAAATTGGTAGCTGTTTTAAGGAGTATGGGAGATAGGGTGCGATGGCCAAAGGGAATGAGATCAAACCCAAACAGAAGAAATCCAGATTTCTGGTGCGAGTTTCATAACGACCACGACCATAAAACATCAGATTGCAGACTGTTACAAGATGAGGTAGAACATTT
Source organism: Nicotiana knightiana (assembly GCA_005239525.1). Lineage (NCBI taxonomy): Eukaryota > Viridiplantae > Streptophyta > Magnoliopsida > Solanales > Solanaceae > Nicotiana > Nicotiana knightiana. Next base: position 74,195 of record ML438614.1, on the reverse strand, counting down.
GTTGAAGCAGGGATACTTGACATACTTGGTCAATGAGAAAGGTAAATTATCTTGTCACACCTCCTTTTTCCCGAAAGGAGGATATTGGGAGGTTTTTCCAATTTAAGTGACATTAATCGAATTGGAATTTTTTTTTGTAGAGTCGCCACTTGGAATACTTATATGGTGTCACAAGTCACCGGTTTATTTTAAATCCTAAATCGAGGAAGTTTGACTCCGTTTAAAGTCTGCGAAACCAGAAGACGGGGTAAGAAATTCTGTTAACCGGAGAGAAGGTGTTAGACATTCCCGGATTTCGTGGTTCTAGCACGGTCGCTTGATTCATACTTGGCTTATTTGATCTAATTACTCATTTTAAGACCTATATATATTTAGTTTTTACCGCTTCTAATTACTTGATTAATCGCATTTAAAGAATTATCTTAATACGTGTTACGTGTACGTATACTCGTTCAGTTTGGTGTGTCAAGAATCATGTCACGCGTACGTGTACACAACTCTTACCACTTAGTTTATTTAAGAAAAAGTTTGGTCAAAGTCGCGCGGACGCATACATTGATTTATTTTGAAAATCGTAATTATGTCACGCGAACGTGTACACAATCACGATGATAAATTAAAAGTGCACCTAAAAGTATACTAGTGGTGTTCATATTCTTCCTGAACTTTGAGATTATTGTGAAGGCCATGGATTATGGAAAATATGGAAGAAACAATGTAGATTAATTATGGAGAGGTGGGATAGCTTATTTAAGTATATACTAAATTTATCGAGCCTAAAAATGTCATTAGCGATCCAATAGAACAAAATAAAGGTAACAAAGTCCAGATCTGTTTAAGTCCAATTTCGTTTCGTTCAAAATTAATCCCACCCCAAAAGTCCGTCCAACATAGAAAGCTAATTTCAGACTAAAATCAATGACCCTCTCCTAAACTTTGGCCAAGTTTTAGTAACTTTACAGCAGACTTTCACCAAGAGAGACACATAAATTAAAGGATAAACTAATCCTAGTTCAATCAAGAAATATCCATTACAATCAAAAAAAAAAACATGATGCCAAACAAATGATAAACTAATCAAACATTGAGGAAAAAATAACGTTAGAATTGGACCTCAATAGGTATCACCTAACATAGAGTTCTGAATCTGCCTTTCCAACCATGACCGGAGCTCGACCAACGACCTCAAGTGAAAATCTCCGAATCCGACCTCGAACAGATATCAACCACCAAAACTTCTTTGCAAAAAATTCTTTTCAAAGACTCGAGCAAGAAGCTCACGCCGACCCCGAAATTAGCTCTTAGAGCTGCCCGTCTTCAATGGAGGAAATGGGTGGTGAAGCGGGCTGTTCTATGGCTGATTTTTGGTGGTTAAAGGTGATGATTTCTAGCTGGGTTTGGTGCTGTTTCCAGCAGCTTTTGAAGTCATTCTTGGCTAGTTTGGTCTGTTTTCTCGCTGGTTGTTGTACAGTTGAAGCAGTAGCGAAATTACAGTTGTTTCGGGGTGATTTTGGGACTATTTTTGGGTGGATTTGAACTGATTTTCGGGTTAATTTGGAGCTGGAATTTGGGGTATTTGGGAGTGAGTTTACAGCTACGTTTTCATTGCTGTTCGGATGGGTTTAACAGAGAATTTGGGGCTGGTGTTAAGGGGAAAACTGCTGAAATTTAGGGGTGTCTTGAAGCTGATTTTGTGGCTCTTTTCTGGTGGTTCAAGGGTTGTTTTAATGGTGTTTTACATGAGTTTCAGAGGTAGTTTTTTTTAGGTGAAGTTTGGAGCTAGACTCTTGTTTTTTTATGTGGTTACACAGCTGGTTTTTGGTATAAAATGATGAAGGAAAATTATGAGATTCAAGGTTCTTTCATGGTGGGTTAATGGAGGAGAAAGAAGATAGGATAGATTGAAGAAGAAAAGCAATTCAGCCCTCCTCTCTATTTCTCAGATTTGTTTTTGTTCTCCCCTCAACTTTCTATGTTTTGCCCCCGATCTCTTTAATTGTGTGATGAGTGTATAGATATATAGGAATATATATATGGATTAATTGATGGCCAAGAAAAGAGAAAATGTATCGGTATGTGGATTTTTGGGGAGAGCATGTGGGTTTGTTATAAAATATAAGGAAGAATCTTGCCGTATGAATATAATTCATTAGTAAAAAATAAAAAATACTAGCTAAATATTTAAATCAAGAACATATAATTTTTGTGATTTTTAATTTTCTTAAATAAAACCTACTAAAAATAAAATAAGGGTAAAAATATGTAGATTAAACTCAAATAACATTTACATACTAAAAAGTGGTAAAAATTTGATTTTGGTCAAAAATTAGGTGCTCCCTTTTTGCTTGGAAATATGAAGAGTTTTCAGGCAAAGACAAGGTGAGCCATATGACTAATTTTTGACTAAACCTTTATTCAAAAGGAAAAATAAACAAAGGAAAAGGTGCAACCGAGTCCTGATTTTGGACAACCTACATATCTCGAGTTATAAGAGAATCATGTCGCGTGTAGTTCAAGAAGAATGATGAAGTGATGAGTTCGAGAGTCGAGCGAGGTTTCGTCGAGGATCCGGTTCGCGGTCCCGTTATTACATCAAAATCAAAAATGTAAAAGAACTAAACAAGCCTATCAACTATGAGTTACAAGATTCCTATGTATGTGTCTTCTGAAGCTTGATCTTGACTCTTGAAAGGTTCTTCATTCAGAATTTTGATTTGAATCTTGATGCTTGTTAGCTGCAGGTGCTAGCTCATTCTTTTTCAGTTTTTTTGGATCAAGGCGGGACATGCAGAGCTTGTGGTTTCAGTCATGTATTGAATAATTCACATCTTTTACCTGCTTCTGCATTTTGGGTTCAATTCTTTTCTTTTTCTTCTTTTCTTTTATTCTGGATTGTGACTTCTTCTTTTGGTCGTCTCGAACCATATGCCTCGGGGTATAACCTGCTCAGGCACCAAAACAAACAAACGAAATCTTTCTGCCCCAGTTTTCACTAGAAATTTTTTTGGGAGTTATTGTAACGAAATTCTATACTACTTTATTATTGAAAGCGATAAAAGAGCGGGAGTGGTGTACCCAGAGGAAACGTAGACTAGGGAGTGGAAACCCTACGTCTAAGATAAAATCAACTATGGATTGGAGACCGTATGTTGGAAAGTCATCAACTAGGGATTGGAGACCGTATGTTAGAAAGTCATCAACTAGGGATTGGAGACCCTATGTTGGAAAGTCATCAACTAGGGAGTGGAGACCCTATGTTGGCATCAACTAGGGAGTGGAGGCCCTATGTTGGCATCAGGTTATGTTGGCAATCAACTAGGGAGTGGAGACCCTATGTTGGAAAATCCTCAACTAGGGAGTGGAGACCCTATGTTGGCATCAGGTTATGCTGGCATCAGCTAAGGAGTGAAGACCCTATATTGGCATCAGGAATGGAGACCCTATGTTGGCATCAGGTTATGCTGGCATCAACTAGGGAGTGGAGACCTTATATTGGCATCAACTAGGGAGTAGAAACCCTATGTTGGAAAAGCGACTAGGGAGTGGAGACCCTATGTCTAAAAATAAATCAACTAGGGAATGAAAACCCTATGTTGAAAATGAAACTACTGAATTGTGTACCTTATGTTAAAATGAACCAAGAAGAATTTTTTGTTTTCTTTTAGTTTTTTTTTTTCATTTGAGAAAAAGCAATTTCATTTTTTTTAGAAAATCATTCTTTTAAACAAATTTCCCCAACGCTTATTTTATTTTTTTAGGCATGAACAAATGACCTTTTTTTTAAAATCCAGACTTTCGATTTTGTTTTTTTTATCCTACGAGAAAATTCGTCCGACTAGGTTTTTTATCTTAGGAGAAAGATTCATCAGACTAAGATTTCTATCCTAGGAGAAAGTTCATCAGACTAGGTCTTCTATCTTTTTTTTTTTTTTGGTATCTTAGGAGAAAGATTCATCAGACTAAGATTTCTATCCTAGGAGAAAGTTCATCAGACTAGGTCTTCTATCTTTTTTTTTTTTTTGGTATCTTAGGAGAAAGATTCATCAGACTAAGATTTCTATCCTAGGAGAAAGTTCATCAGACTAGGTCTTCTATCTTTTTTTTTTTTTTGGTATCTTAGGAGAAAGATTCATCAGACTAAGATTTCTATCCTAGGAGAAAGTTCATCAGACTAGGTCTTCTATCTTTTTTTTTTTTTTGGTATCTTAGGAGAAAGATTCATCAGACTAAGATTTCTATCCTAGGAGAAAGTTCATCAGACTAGGTCTTCTATCTTAGGAGAAAGATTTATCAGACTAAGATTTAGATCTTAGGAGAAAGATTCATCAGACTAGGTTTTCTTATTTTATTATCTTAGGAGAAAGATTTATCATACTAAGACTTTGTATCCTAGGAGAAAATTCATCAGACTAGGTTTTCTTATCGTATGAGAAAAATTCATCAGACTAAGACATTTATCCTAGGAGAAAATTCATCAGACTAGATTTTTTTTTTGTTATCTTAGGAGAAAGATTCATCAGACTAAGACGTTTATCCTAGGAGAAAGATTCATCGGACTAGGTTTTCTTATCTTTTTTCTTTCTTTTTTTTTATATCTTAGGAGAAAGATTCATCAGACTAAGACGTTTATCCTAGGAGAAAGATTCATCGGACTAGGTTTTCTTATCTTTTTTCTTTCTTTTTTTTTATATCTTAGGAGAAAGATTCATCAGACTAAGACGTTTATCCTAGGAGAAAGATTCATCGGACTAGGTTTTCTTATCTTTTTTCTTTCTTTTTTTTTATATCTTAGGAGAAAGATTCATCAGACTAAGATTTCGATCCTAGGAGAAAATTCATCAGACTAGATTTTTTTTTGTTATCTTAGGAGAAAGATTCATCAGACTAAGATTTCGATCCTAGGAGAAAATTCATCAGACTAGGTCCCTCTTTTTTTTTGTTATCTTAGGAGAATCAATCAGACTAGGACTTTTTATCCTAAGAGGAAAAATGTGAAGAGAAATGGCAAAACTTTATGCACACTTAGCAAGACAAATAAAGGCAAAGATTTGAGAGACTCCCATTAGTCGGCTCATTCTCTTCTCTTCCTTTTTTTTTTGACTCACTTTCCTTGCACTGCTGTGTTCCTATTTCAAACAAAGAAAATTTTGTCAGTTTTAAAAGCGGTGGTCGGTTTGTGGCCTTGAGTCTTGGGCAGCTTGGCTTTTGCTCAATCAGCTTGAGTCAGCTTCAAGAGACTTTTTTGCTTTGCATCAACCCTGACTGTTTCACCCCCAGTACCATTTGTATTTGTGGCTCAGTTAGTCTTATCTCAAAAAAGAGATTTCTTTTCTTGGATAACCTTTTATGATATCGTGAATGGCTTTGCTTTTGGAGAATTTGCATGTTAGAGAGAACCACAAGTTATCTTTGCTTACGCAAGTAGGCTGGCAAAAGTATTTTGAGGGGGAGCCTTTGCACGAACCCTCAAGGCATATTGACAGTAACAACTGAGTGTGCTGGCCAAATTTACTTTGTGCAACTGAAAAGCTGGTAGTAAATTTTGAAATCTTTTCTTGCTAGTTTTGGCAAGGACTGACTCAGAGTGAAGGACACAATGATGCAAAGAAACAATACTAACAAGAAATGCCCTTTTTGGGAAGGACAGAAGGGAGAGCTTTTTTTTTTCTTTTCTCTTTTTTTTTCACTTTTTATTTTTTTTGCGGTAACTTGCCTTAATGATTATGACATGAATTTTGGACTTAATGGCCCGATCTATCAAACTGATCTAACCTTTCCTTTTACCATTCCTATGACCTTTGAAGTCGGGCTTGTTTGTGTCAATTCTTTGCATCTACTTTATGACTCACTTTCAACTAGTGGTGTCCCAAGAGATTTTCACCGACAAGTCTCTCTCATTTATTTATCTCTACTTACCGTCGTCTCACAGTGCCCGTGAAGGTTTTCACTAGTAAGACTCTCTCATTTTTCTTTTATTTTTCTTTTGTGAGCAACTTGACAATGTTCTATATCGTGTACAACTGTTGCTCATTACATCCGTCTCTTGGCATTCTTGAAGGCTGATCAGGAGGTATTTATTTGGAAGGGTTTTTGGATAGGGCTGGAAGGAATGGCCGCATGAAGACTCAAAGTAGACTCAAAATGAAGGGTCGTAGACTTACAACTTTTGGAATCGACTATTTCACATGTGAAATAAACTCTTTGCCCATGTTTCAGATCTTGGGGATTTTTTTGCTTTTTTTTTTCTTGGATTCTTATTTGGTTAGACCGAACCGCGTAAGGCTGCCTACTTATCCTTTTTAAAGGAATCAGGTCGAACGTAGTTTAAACATCTGACCTAACTATTTTTTTTTTCATCTTTCTTTTCTTTTTCTTTGTCTTTATTTTTTTTCTTTTTTTTCTTTTTCCTTTTGTTTTCTTTTTCTTTTCTTTTTCAAAACAAGTTGCCCAAACTTCTATTTTCTGGGGGCATGGACGTTTGACTGTTCTTTTCTTCTTTCTCTTTTGTTTTCACATAACTTTCTAAGAGTTGACCCAGTTTGTACTCTGGGAGCATGGACTTTTCTTTTTATTTTTCTTTTCATTTCTTTTTTTTTTTGACTCTGACTCTAAACTTGATTCCAAAAGAGGGTGGTCAAGGAAAATAACACTGGATCAGAAGGGGTAACAAAGGGTATAAAGTGTTTGGGCAGCAGAAAAAGGGCCTTCCAGCCTCGAGAACGCCAACATAGTATCCTTTCGTGATCACAACATTGATGAGAATGTATGTCTTCTTGTGTGTGCCATGGTCGAAGAACACTTTTCATCCATTAATCTCAAACTTTCGACCAAGCTTCAATTGATTAAACATCCTCAAGTCCGATCTTCACAATGATATGAAGGAGAATTTTACTCGACCTTAATTCCAAAGTATTTCAAATCTTTACTCATCTCAAAATTGTCTTATTCTCAGTTATCCAATTCAAGCTTAAATCAATTTTCTAAGATCTGGCCAAAAATTCAGCATGCATGTCATATCACTAAAACTAGCGGGAAAAGAACTAAGCATGGAATGACACAAAAGGACAAACTATATTTTATTGAGTAAACAACAACACAAACAACCTAAAATCCGAGTTACAACCCTAAAATAACCTGGATAATGAAAATAGCAACAAAATAGACAGACAAGACTCATACGAACAAAATAGAGGGATAGAAGGGTTTGACTAAATAAAATAAATAAAATCTGGATCACAACCCTGAAATAACCCAGATAATAGAAAAAACATCAAATCAAGCTTCCAAGATTCTTTCCTAGTGAGGAGGGAATGACTTTTCAATTGCTAAGCTTGACATTTAGCCATAAATTTGCTCATCAGAATCACCATGGCCTTCTTCAATTTCAGTCGGCAAGTTTCCGAGAGGATTCTCATACTCCATGTCACCACGCATCATCCCCACAAAGTGTGCATCATCATGCGCATGTAAAGGGTTCTGTGTGATATTCTGGGTGTCACTGTCTTCGATCACAATAAGTTTTTCCTGGATCATCCTTTCTATTTCTCTTTTCAAATCCCGACAACTTTCAACATTGTGCCCCTGGGCACTGGAATGGTATTCACACCTTTTATAAGGGTCAAAGCTTCTTGAACGTGGGTCAACATGATTTGGAGGAATAGGTGCAATCATGTTATAATGCTTTAATTTCTCAAACAAGCTTGCATAAGACTCTCTTATTGGTGTAAAATTTTCTTTCAACTTTTGTTCCCCTCTATACCCCTGGCTTGGATGCGGGTTATAAGGTACTTGAAAATTCGGCGGAGACTGATGAAGACTTTGGGGTGCTGGTGCTTGCCTTCTGGGGTGTCTTGGTGGCTGGACAACATACTGGCGTGGAGCAACATAGTATTGAGGGTTCTGAAGTGGATAGTAGTGCTCAGGGGAGTCATTAAAGAACATATGATGCTGGTCATACCTTCGAGATGTTCTCTTAGGACCTCTTCTCTACCCTGATGTCATCATGATTTCTTCATCCTTCTTATTCGTGCTACTAAAGTTACCAGATTCAATTTGGACAGCCTGAGTTGCAGCTTTGAGAGCTGTTTGACTTATAATTTTGCATGTTTTAAGACCATTCTCAACCATTTCCCCCATTTTGATTGCTTTCGAGAAGGATTTGCCCACTGCGGAAATCATCTCTATACTTCTTAGCCTAAACACTGTAATCCTTAGTTTATTAATGTCTCAAAAGATAGGAAGAATTAAAACACAAAAGAGAGTTATGTCAAATATTCAGGATTCATTGTTGCCATTTCTCGTTGGTGGTGAACGAGTTAAAACTATCTGTATTGTAATACTTTCAAGATCTAAAGGGAACCCTTGTGATCCAAGGGAAACTGGATGTAAGTACCACAACGGTATCGAACCAGTATAAAATTGTTGTGTGTTATTTACCTTTTAATTACTGCTATCTTTCATTCTGCACTGTGGTTAGTCAACTAAAATCATTGTCAGTTGACTAATTTTTAATAGACCACAATTCACCCCCCCCTCTCTTGTACTTTCAAAACAAACTTAAAGTCTTGGAGCCTCATACGAGCCCAATCATATCGTGCTTGAGGAAGAATGTCCAACTTTAAGTTGTCATATCTTTCCTTTAAGCCATTCCACAAAACAAGTGGATCTTTGACTGTGAGATATTCTATTTTTAACCCTTCATCAAGGTGTTGACACAAGAAAATCAAGGCCTTAGTTCAATCATGGGTAGATGCTTTATTTTTATCTTTAATGGCATCTCCAAGACCTATTGCATCTAAATGGATTTCAACATCCAACACCCATGTCATATAGTTCTTACCCGAAATTTCAAGAGCAACAAACTTTCTTTTCATAATGTCAATCATAATTAAAAGAGGAGAAAAGTTATACCTTAATCTTATCAAAAAGCTTCTTGAGACGGTAGAGTCTCGTGCTGATAACGTGAAATAAAACAATAAAAGAAGAAGAACAATATGACAGAGAAAGAGAGAGAGAATTCTTATTGAATTTTGGGATGATTTACAATGGGGTAAGACCCCTTTATTTATAGGAAAAAATGATTTAGCCACAAAATAACAAACTCTCTAAAAGATAGAGATTCACTCTAATTACGATTCTATTAATAACATACACCATATTTTATTTTAATCCGTAATAAGATATTTTTAAGAAATATAAATTTACTATGGAATATTAATATTTGTCATAATTGTAAAATTTTCTTTCATTCGTTTTTTCTTACTCCTCATTTTCTTTTAATAGGCTCTAAAAGTTCTGATGTGGGACCAAAATGCAAGTTCTTGTCAAGAGTGAAATAAACAAAACCTTCCTTGCCAACCGGAAAAAGTTGTTTGATTTCAATGTAGTTGAAGAATACTCCAAAATAACCCAAATAAAGGGAATAAAATAAATAAATCTTTTTTAATAAAGGTGCTTGGGAACGCTGATTATTATTAAGCATTAAACATAAGGAGAGTTATTACAACATCGGATTGGGTGAGACTTCAAAATGAATAAAACTTGTGAGACTTCAAATGTTGTGATCACCCACGAGTCACATATGGGTTTACATCTGTGATTTTGGTAAACTCCCCACAAATTAAATCACAATAATTATGAGATGGATCATTGAATATATCCACTTAACTAAAAGGAGAAAATGGACTAATTTCAACAATTTAAATACATTTTGAGGTGCCGCATTTGTGAATAGACTAATTGCATTCTTTTGTTTCTACAAATTCACAAGAGGAGGTCCACTTGGACAGCAATAGTCAAGACACCATTGAATGTCGAACTCATAATACTATTATTCGAATCATAATATAGTTCTATTTATTTTTCCGTCTCTTTAAGGACTCAAAATAGGCAAATTTTATATGGGAAATTCAACCATTAAAGAGCGTTAGGGCTATGAACTTCTTGTTCAATTCAGCCAATTTATATATAGTACTACATAAAATAGCGGCATTCAATTGTGGAGCCATAATTTTATACGAGGGATTCATAAACATCAGATCTCGGATTTTAACTTGTGACATAAAGTAACTCCTTTGGTGACTTTACTATAACTTTTCTCATGTTAAAAGTATTCAACAATTTATATATAACCAAAAAACTACTTTTACCTTATTTATACAGTATAATTCGTTTAACTAAAAAATTCGATCAATTAAACCCCTCTTCTCCAAGATAGTTTCGTGCCTCCGCCCTGAGTGGCTTGCCTAGTACTTATTAGTAAGTATAAGATGTATATCGTTAGCGGGTTTTGGCTTAATGAAGCAGTCTAATAATTGGTCGAGTCAATATTTAATTTTGTCACCTCTAAGAGCAAATAAATATGTTCATGTAAGTCGGAAAAAAAATAGAATTTAAGAAATGTACCAGGCCAGAGTCAATTTGGAAGGAATTTTGAGAAAATGGAAAATAAAGATACAAAAATTGATTGTAATTGATTCTATTTCCTCTACCTTCCTTTTACGAGTGCATGTTCATGGGCCTTATTGTGTTAGCTAGTTTTAAGGTCAGAACAATATATATAAGATTTTTAGGAATGCCTTTGTATTTCTCTTCTTCTATAGTCCATTGAGAAATTCATAGTTCGTAGGCGACGAAGTAAACATAAAATGGGGTTGAATTTGCTCTCTCCATTTCCTGGATTTATTAAAGGTTCAAGATGGAGACACCATTCCAAGTGGTAAAACTCCTAATTTCTCTCCTCTTCCCTTGTTTTTTCTTTACCTACTTTTCATGTTGTTCCTTTATGCCAAGCCATAATATATAAACACCCCCCCACCCAACCTCTGTCGTTTTTTTTTTTTTTAAAAATAAATAATTTTGATTCTCTATTTTTTGTGTTTCACAATATTAATCTACTCAAGTTACTGTAATTAAAAGATCCAATCGGACACAAGTTGCCACAACACTTGCATAGTCGTGACACTATAGTTTTGAATGTATACTCTCTGAGGTAATTTTGATAAATAAAGAGACAATAAAAGTGATAGAAGAATAAAACGTGAAATTGACAGAATTAAAAAGACATTCTACTTTGCGAAATTTTTTGGAATCTAGTTCAATAGTTCTACATGTTCTTTTTGAATTCTCTGGTATATGTTTGTGTGACTGATTCTGGATCTAGTCCAGTTAAATTATTCAGTATTTTTAATTTTCTATTCTTTTGTGGAAAAAGAAAAAGAAAAAGAAACGAAAGAATTTAAGGAAATATAAACAAGAAGCGAAAAGGAAAGAAACTAATACTTACTTGGTTTGCTGAAAATAAATATGTAAGGAAATAGGCATTCTGAGATTTCCTTTATTTAATCACTCTTGGTTATGTTACTCCCAAAGATCCAAAAATTTTCTAAGTTCCTATAATATTGTAGAAAAGTTAAAGACACCACAATAAACTATAAGTCGAAAATTAGAAGTAGCAAACACATAAAGAAAAGTTTTGATTAATGGCCAGTGGCTCGCTAGTAGGATTGTAAGATTCAATCCTTAGTACTCTCACCGTTCCGGTTTACGTGAATCTATTTTTTTTTTGTTTCGTTCCAAAAAGATTGATCCTTTTTTAAATTTGAAAACAATTTAGTTTAAACTTACAATTTTTTATTCTACCCTTAATGAGAAGCTTTTATAACTACACAAATACTCTAAGCCCTTTTTGACTTGCATACGACCACAAATTCGACAGGGTCCCAATTCGAATACTGAATATGAAAAAGCAAAAAAGAGTCATTTATACTCTAGCTTCATATCTCTCATTATCGCCATGCACACATTAAATCCACCCGTTGTTGTTCACTAACCAATTATACTGACGTTACCTGTAATAAACTTTTAAACTGTTAAGAAAGCTAATGAGTTTTTCCTGTGTACAGCAAGAAGCTAATCAAACAACTTAAGGCACGTTTAGTGATACAAAGGAAGAGAAGAAATGCAATGATAAAACAATTACGTTCCGACATTTTTCAACTTCTCCAGATTGGGCACCATGATGTCGCTTTTCCCAGAGTATTATTATTGTTATTATTATTCTCTCTCACCTCTTCCTTATGTTTAACATTTTTTTGATTACCTATGTTTGTTGCACAACTAATAGCAGTAGCTAATTAATGAACCCATCACCATGTTATTATCATTGAACAAACAAAATTTGTTACAGGTTGGACAACTTTATAGGGAACAGAGCAGGTTATCTGTATACCACCAACTTGACAATTTTTGCGACTGCATCACTACGAACCTCCGTGATATTAACAGAAATAGGTAAAACGAATAATTTGTATATTTGGGTTGTGATGCATTTTGACCCGTATTTGGATTACATTTATTTTGACCAAATAGTTTGATTAGTCATTTCAAGTTAGACCTGTTTGGTCAAGTCAATATACAAGTCACAGTCCAACCTGTTTAAGTTTTGAGGGTTTTGGCTCCCATTCTTAAAAATGGTTTGATTTTGCTACCTTTGAATTCAACTTTAGTATTATATTCTGCATTTTCTGCAGCAAGTTGCCTGACAAAGTGCAAGAGGCAATGTCCAGTATAATATTTGCAGCCTCGAGATGTGGCGAATTACCAGAGCTGCATTCCCTTAGGAATCTATTTAAAGAACTTTTTGGTCAAGAATTTGATCGACTCAATGTTGAACTGCTTCCAGGAAACGCAGTTAACTCACAGACCAAACAGTATCTCACTGCCACAAAGCTAAAAGAAGACGTAAAACAACTCCAAATCATGAATGAAATAGCTACGGAATCATGTACTATCGCACAAGATTTCAGCAGCTACAAAACTAGTCCTAGTACTACAGACTCATCTTGGGTTGAAGCCCTAAATAGTAGTCAGATTTATACCTCAAAGAGAACCAGATCAGACCAACGATGCAAAGCTACCATTGAGAAAAATGAAGACTTTGATTGTAAAAGTTGTGAAGCTGCTGAAGAACAATCGCCTCGATTAAGCCATGTACATCCAAAGCTTCCTGACTATGATAACTTAGTTGCCAGATTCAGAGATCTCAAAGGAGAGTATATATATAAGAATACAAATCACCCATCCTTTTCTAAATGGATTAGGTGGTAGCTAGTTTTTTTTTCCATTGCCATGTTTATGTTCTGTAGTTTATATACCATTGACATGAACAATGGTGATTCATTTTGTCGATCCAATTTCCGTGAGATTGACTAGATAGACAATGGGGTTCATATAGTTAATCCTAATTTATTTAAGTTTGAGTCGTAGTTATTGTTAGCTTATACACCATGAATTTACTGAACTTAAACTCTTCATTTTTCTTAATATGCATGTATAGGAGATAAACAATTAAAAATAAAAAGCAGATGATGTTACCTTTTAAGGAGGCACTAATTGGCGAAGGTTCAACTTGTTCTGCTAACTGCTTGATGATGGTCTTATTTAGGAGTGACAATTTGATCCCTCACCATTCAATCCGTTCAGAGATTAATGGGTTGAGCTATAAATATTTTAGCTCATTGGTCTATTTGGGCTGAACCCAAGTTAACACATTATTTTTTAGTAAAAAATGCACGGTGTGCCTTATTTGGTCGCCTCCATTTAACCTATACCCATATTTTTAAAATTATTTAACCTATACCCTAATTTTTACAACTTCAGGCGCCGCCTTCCTAATACCTGTGCAAAACTTCAGCTTATTTAGTGCTGAAATTTTTACAAATTAACTAAATAACTCCAACATCTTCTACTGAAGTTTTTGAAAAAGCTTTATTGCAAAACTAAACTTCAGCTTATTTAGTGCTGAAATTTTTACAACTTAACTAAATAACTTCAGCATCTTCTGCCGAAGTTTTTCAAAAAGCTAATGACGACAAAACGAATGAAACCGTGATAAAACTTCAGCACATAGAGTGCTGAAGTTCGTACAAATGAACTAATTAACTTCAGCAGTAGATGCTGAAGTTTTTGAAACTAAACTAAATAACTTCAGCATCTTCTGCTGAAGTTTTTCAAAAAGCTAATGAAGAAAAAACGAATGAACCCAGGACAAAACTTCAGCATATAGAGTGCTGAAATTTTTACAAATGAACTAATTAACTTCAACAGAAGATGATGAAGTTTTTGAAAAAGCTTTATGAAAAAACTAATTAATTCAGGATAAAACTTCAGCTTATTTAGTGCTGAAGTTTTTACAAATGAACTAAGTAACTTCAGCACTTCTGCTGAAGTTTTTGAAAAAGCTTAGAATGCTGAAGTTTGTGTGATTGCCTTTACTACTTCAGGCCCGTATGCCTGAAGTTTATGCGAAAAGTGGAAACACTTCAATTTTTTTTGCAAAGCGGGTATAAGTTAAAACGTGACCTAAAAAGCAGATATAGATGCAAAAGCCCCTATTTTTTATAGTCCATTCTGACCCATGGAGCAACCTAAATACAACCCATGAAACTCACCCAAAACAAAGGGATCTCAACCCAACTTATCTAGAAATTTACTTAGTTACCCCAAATTTTACTTTTTTTTTTGTTGTATTTTCAATTTTTCTGTTTTTTTATTTATTTTTTATTATGCACCATCCGCCCACCCCTACCATATAAACCCCCTCAAAAAAATTTTTTTTACTTTTTTTATTTTTGTATTTTCAATTTTCTGTTTTCTTGTGTTTCTGCACCACCTACCCCTACCCTCCCCCCAACGCGCTAACCTCCTCAATTTTTGTTACCTTTTTTTTTTTTGTATTTTTGATTTCTTGCCCCTACACCCTACCCCCTTACCCCAACACAAATCCTCTCAATTTTTTTTGGTATTTTTAATTTTCTGTTTTTTCGTTTTTTTGCAGCACCCACCCATCCTACTCACAAAATATTTTTCAACTTACACATATTAAGACAAAAGACTTTTTTATGCAAGATGAACATGGTTCTAAACACATGGGTCAAGTTGGGCGGGTTGGACTATGACCCATTATTTAGCCAATTTCGACCCAGCCCATCTTAGCCCAAGTACACTTTGGGCTGAGTTGGGCAATGACCTATTTATTGACCTAACCCGTCTTGATCCACCCAAATTCAGCCCAACCCGCCTGTCACGACCCATTTTCTAAACAAGTCGGGACCAGCACCCGATCACTAAACATAACCGAGCGAACCATCTGCGCTTGTCAAATCTATTATAACCTCAAACTTTATGTGCAATAAGGCAATACTATAATAAAATACTTTTAATTAATTTAAATATCTAAAATAAACCAACTCCAAACTTTATTCGTAGAAAATAATAAAATACTACTAAGTTATTATCAAAAACATCTGAATCTTAACCCCACGACTATGTCTATGAAGCCTCTACTGATAAACTAACGCACTGCTCAGGACATGAGATTTTCTGACCAGTTCTCTAACTAAACAAAGAAATAGCTAGATAAATATGAATTTAAGAAATACTCCACGAACAAAAGTGGAGCTCACCAATAGCACTGGAAGAGATGGAAATCCTAACCCGTAGCCTGTTCGCCTGCAAAAGCGGTTCCTACGTTGTACCGCAGACCAATGTAGGTTCCCAAAAGAGAACGTCAGTACCATCCATTATACTCAGTGAGTCTCAACGACAGGGACAAAAATTTAATACAATACACATTACGGGCAAAGAATCTAAATTCATAGAAAATATAAAGCTTCTAAGAACAATTCAAAAATAATTGCATAATCGCGGTTTATGAATATTCTAAAAGAAAATCTTTTCTTTTAAAAAAAAAAACACTTCTCTTTATACTTTGGGAGTTCCAACTATCCTGATATATTTATGTCTTAGTCACCGTGTGATCGGCACGAGTTCGATCCCAACCTGATCGAATAGGACCAATTCACGAGGTGCCACTCGCTTCATGGTTCTCAGTGCTCATGTATCATACCTTAGCATGGCTATGTAAATTCTCAGCAACGAGGTCTTCGGCTCGTGTGCTCCCTACTTTGGCACAAGTAGTTTCAGAAAATCAATGCCTTGGTCAAGACCCTCGGCCTGGACGATGACCCCTTCTCAGAATAAAGGATACTCCCAAAAATCTTTTCTTTCTAAAACTTGTTCTTGTGACTTTTCAAGTCTAAATTTTTCGACATACTTATTCCGGAATCCTTAAAAGTAAGGTATGGCATAAGAATGAAATAAACATTCAAAATTATTTCTAAAGATTCTTGCTTCTTCATGAATTTTCAACATGAAAATGGCATATAGAAATAACACAAAAATCTGAAAATTTATGCACATATATCAAAATAATCATCTAAATTTAGCTAGAAAATAATTCTAAGTTAATAGGTATTTACTCGCCCCAATTAAGTACATATAAATTCTTTTAAGCAATTCATCAAACACCTTGTATGCGTGCTTTTGTGAGTTAAACCACTTTAGTAAAGGGTTATATCAACTCACCTCAAAACTTCTCGAGCCAATACGTAGGCCCCAGTCCAATTGACACCAGTCAAACAATCGAATCTACAACAACTAGTGCATTTTAATCAATTTTAAAGTTTCACATCTAAACATGAAATTTATTGTTGATATAGAGAAAGAAGGAAATTAACTATTCAATTCTTACCTAATACTACTGTAGGGTAATTAAAAATAAGGGATTTATATACTTGAGTTCAAGAATTAGTGAGTTATGAGAACCTTAGAATTTTCAGTGTAATTTCGTAGCTGCCTTTGTGTGTGACTGCCTCTGCGTTAGTAACATAAGTGAGTGTTCTGATTTTTGTAAAATTCCTTTTGTTTAAACCCTTTCACAAGCCTTAATGGCTAAGGCTCTCACGTCACTGCCAAGAGCCCTTTATGGGCTTAAGGCTCATTTTTTTGTGTGACTTAAATAGTATTTAATGATGCCCATTATTATTAATTAATAATATTAAAATTATTAATATTTTTCTAATTGTATATCTAACTATTTTAGCGCGTGTGTATATATATATATATATGTATATATATATATATATATATAATAATAATAATAATATGTATAATAATAATAATTTAGTTCTATAATTCGTCCTTAAAAACATTCGTCCTCGAGGAGTGTTACAATCTTCCCTCCTTAAAAACATTCGTCCTCGAATGTTGCTAGGGCCTTATTCTTAAGCTAACAATCATTTCTTAGGTCCTTGAACCTCTTAAGTTTTCTTAGCACTCAAAATTTTGGCTAACTCCTTAAATTTTTCAAAAATTTCGGCAGAGTTTCCCTTGTAAATTGGACTATCCAAAAAAACAATATCCCTGTCACAAATACCACAACTACACCAACAACCAAATATACCATAACGGGCCATTCATAGGCACCATACACCGCTCATAAACTAGTTACACACTCTCCGACAAGGAGGTACCACAATACCAATCAAATTCTAAAGCACAACACTTTACAAAAAGTAAATAACTTTAATGAATTAAATATACTCTGGCATGGCACTAAATTATTAAATAACTCAAAATACCCTGACAAAAACTAAATTACTTCAGCAGCTAAGTATAATGTAGCAAGGACATAAACACATGCTAACTTGTATTTAATAAATAAAATATAAATGTCAAATCAAACTTAGGTTCACATGCCTTTTTCCTCAAATAAATATGGATATTTCTCTCTCATATCTTCCTCCACCTCCCACGTAGCATCTTTTGATTTATGATTACTCCATAAAACTTTTACCGATGCTATATCTTTTTTTCTTAACTTTCTTACTTGCTTATCGAGAATTTCTATATGTACCTCTTCATAAGTCAAGCCTTCTTTAATTTCTATGGTATCAACAAGTATTATATGCGACTCATCATGAATGTACTTTCTAAGCATAGACACATGAAAGACAGGATGAACAGAGGAAAACTCGACGGGCAGCGCTAGCTCATAAGCCACATTTCCTTTCTTCCCTATAATCTCATAACTCCTTTCATTGGTGAAACTTTCAAAAACACCTTGTCACCAACCATGAGCTCTAAGTCACGATGCCTCTAGTCAGAGTAGGACTTTTGACGACTCTGAGCCGCTTTCAATCTTTCTCTGATTAGCTGGACTTTCTCTAAGGCCTCACAAACAAATTCTGGACCAATCAATGACACCTCTACTGGTTCAAACCAACCCATTAGATACCTACATCTTCGCCCATACAACACTTCATAAGGAGCCATACTGATGCTAGCCTGATAGCTGCTATTGTAAGAAAATTCTATAAGTGGTAAGTGATCATCCCAATTACCTCTAAAATATATAACACATGCTCGCAGCATATCTTCGGGAGTCTGAATGGTCCTTTCTGCCTGGCCATCAGTCTGTGGATGGAAAGCGGTGCTCAAATTAACCTTGGTACCTAATCTTTTCTGAAATTCTTGCCAAAAATGCGCCGTGAACTGAGGGCCTCTGTCAGATATAATTGAAACTGGAGTACCATGCAATCTGACTATTTCTTTAATGTACAACTGCGCATACTGCTCTGCAAAATCTGTCGTCTTTACTGGTAGGAAATGCGCGAACTTTGTCAATCGGTCTACAATAACCCAAATTGAATCATGCTTACGGTATGTGCGAGGTAGACCTACTAAGAAATCCATATTAATCATCTCCCACTTCCACTGTGGTATCTCTATATCTTGAGCTAGGCCACGAGGCCTCTAATGCTCGGCTTTGACTTGCTGGCAATTCAAACATTTAGCCACATGATCTGCTACTTGCTTCTTCATGCCTTTCCACCAATACAACTCTTTCAAATCTAGATACATTTTGGTAGCACCTGGGTGGATAGAGTACCTCGAACTGTGAGCTTCTTCCATTATGGCCTTCTTAAGACCATCTACATCAGGCACACATAACCGATCATTCAACTTCAAAACTCCGTCACTTCCTAGAGTGATAGCGGTGATTTTTTTGTTTCTGACTCCTTCTTTTAACTTCACTAAATACGGATCTTTGTCTTGCTTGGCCTTAACATGCGCAACAAGAGAGGATTGCGCTAAAGCATAAGCAGTTATACCTCCTTCTCCGGTCTCATCCAATCTAATTCCCTCATTTGCTAGTTTTGTTGACTTTCTCTACCCAAATTTCGCCTTTGCACTGCAAGATGGGCCAAGACACCCATTGACTTCCTGCTAAATGCATCTGCTACCACATTAGCTTTGCCCGGGTGATAAAGGATATTGATGTCATAATCCTTCAATAGCTTGAGCCACCTTCTTTGTCTCAAATTTAATTCTTTTTGCTTGAAAATGTACTGGAGGCTTTTGTGATCTGTAAACACTTCAGAATGCTCACCATAAAGGTAGTGTCACCATATCTTTAATGCAAACACCACTACTGCAAGCTCCAAGTCGTGTGTGGGGTAGTTATTTTCATGATTCTTTAACTGCCTGGAAGCATACGCAATAACTTTTCCATTTTGCATAAGAACACAACCAAGACCCACTCTAGAGGCATCACAATACACTGTGAACCCACCCGAACCTGTCGGCAAGGTTAACACAGGTGCAGGGGTCAAACTCTTCTTTAACTCTTGAAAACTCTGCTCACAAGCGTCTGACCACTGAAACTTAACTGCTTTCTGAGTCAACTTAGTTAATGGGGCTGCAAGTGCGGAAAACCCCTCTACAAACCTTCTATCGTAGCCAGCTAACCCCAAGAAACTCCTGATTTCGGTTGGCGTTGTCGGCCTAGGCCAGTTCTTGACTGCCTCTTTCTTCTGAGGGTCTACTTTTATTCCTTCACTAGATACCACGTGGCCTAAGAATGCTACTGACTGCAACCAAAACTCACATTTTGAAAATTTGGCATAAAACTCATTCTCCTTCAAGGTCAACAAGGCTATTCTGAGGTGTTCTGCATGATCTTCCTTGCTATTAGAGTATACCAAAATATCGTCTATAAACACGATAATAAAAGTATCAAGGAATGGCTTGAAAAATCTGTTCATGAGGTCCATGAATGCAGTTGGAGCATTCGTCAACCCGAAGGACATTGCTAGAAATTCATAGTGCCCGTTGCGAGTTCTAAAGGCTGTTTTAGATATATCTTCTTATCTGATTCTCACTTGATGGTACCCCGACCTCAAGTCTATCTTTGAAAAGTACTTGGCACCCTGAAGTTGGTCAAATAAATCATCAATTCTTGGCAGTGGGTACTTGTTCTTAGTGGTAACATTATTCAACTGCCGATAGTCGACGCACATTCTGAGAGACCCATCCTTCTTCTTGACAAACAGGACCGGGGCACCCCACGGTGAAACACTCGGCCTGATGAAGCCCTTGTCAAGAAGGTCTTTCAACTGTTCTCTCATTAAGTTCTGCTGGAGCCATCCTATAAGGAGGTATATGGGCTGAGTGTCTGGCATGAGATCAATGCCAAAGTCTATGATTCTTTTAGGAGGAAGTCCGGGAAGGTCATCTGGGAAAATTTCTGGAAATTCTCTAACAATTGGCACTAACTGAAGAGCTGGTGGTGCTGATTCTGGATTAATGATGTGAGCCAAATAGGCGATACACCCCTTACCGATCATTCGTTGTGCCTTAAGGTAAGAAATAAACTTACCTACAAGCGATGCTGAAGTACCCTTGCACTCTAAGACTTCTTCATTTGGAAATTGGAACCTGACTATCTTGGCATGACAATCTAACATGGCATAGCAGGAAGACAACCAATCCATACCCATGATCACATCGAAATCCACCATTTCTAACTCTATGAGATCGGCTTTGGTGTTGCGACCTTGGTCTGAAACTATACAACCTCTATAGACTCTTGTAACTTTCACTGACTCGCCAACTGGAGTAGATACTAGAAATGCCTCACTAAGTTGTTCAGGTTCTAGCCCGAGGTTAATTGCAAAGTATGGAGTCACATATGAAAATGTTGAACCTGGATCCATTATTGCATAAGCATTATGTGAGCAGACTAAAAGTATACATGTAATAACTTCTGCAGATGCCTCTGTACTCTAACAATAAAATGTAGCAAACAAACGGGGTTGCCCCCTCCCTGAGTAACTCGATATGGACCTCTGCCTTACCCATGCCCGGTCTGATTATGAGAACCACGAACCTGAGGTGGTGCAACTGCAGTAGCTAAGAAACTAGAAGGACGACTTGATCCATCACTGAAATCACGTCGAAACTTTGGGCAGTTAGCCTTTATATGACCAATGTCTCGACAATGATAGCAACCATGAAACCCGAACTTGCACTGACCTGAATGTTGCCGCTTACAGGTTCCACAAAGACCTTGTTGGTTTGAATGTTGCTCAGCATGACTCTGGCTATGTGAGGATGATGTCCTAATATTCTGATTCTGGCGTGACTGGTTTCCATAACTCTGAGTACGTCTGAAGGAAGACCCACCACCTGACTGATGACTGAACTGATCTTGTGCTAATGACCCCTTATTAGAGGAATCCCTTCCACCTCCGCTGGATGTAGCATTAAACCTGCCCGCTGTCCGAGCTTTCTTGTTATGCTCTTTTTCTTCTCTCCTTTGTTGTCTGTCTTTTTCTAAATGCTTGGCGAACCCTACAACCGAGGAGAAGGTTGTCATCCCTACCGCTGCAGCTGATGTCGTATCCTTAATGTGATAACCCAAACCGCCAGCAAACCTGTGAATCTTTGCTTTTTCTGTCTGAACCATGTGAGGAGCATGCTTAGCCAACCTTATGAATTCCATGTAGTACTTTTGCGCACTTTTATTCCCTTGCTTGAGATGTTCGAACTCTGTAGCCTTAGCTTCCTTATCATCTTCCGGGATAAAGTTAGCCATGAAGGCCTCTTCAAATTCTTCCCAAGTAGGTGGACCATCATCTTCATCTCTTTTCTTTTCCCACATCTCAAAAAAGCATCAACCACATCTCTAAGCTGGTAAGCAGCCAGCTCCACAGCTTCATCATCAAATGCTTTCATCGCTCGGAGGGCTTTCTTGACACCCTCCAACCACAACATTGGATCTTCATCAACTGTAGAACCATGGAACACTAGAGGACTCAACTTCAAAAATTCATTCACTCTTGAGGACTCAGAATTATTTTGTTTATTTGATTGAGGTGGAATCTAATCTCTTCTCTCGTTCTGCTTTGCCATGAATTCCATAGCGATGTTGACTGCACTAAACATCTGACCCACCTCTGGAGATATAGTTGTCTGAGCCGGAGTTGCTGTTGAGGGTCGCACTGGATCCTGAGGCACTAGATCATCATGCTCCACCCCCTTCTTCCTGTTCAACCCGGGGTACTTGTACCCTATTCGTGGATTTACCCTTCCTTTTCTGAGTTAAAGTCCTTTTTGTTCTGCCTTGAGCCACAATAATAACAATAGTTTCTTGAGCAACATCCTGAGTGTCGGTGTCAGAGTTGCGAGTACGAGCCATTTCTGCGAGTTTTGGAGAAACGAATACATTAGATAATTTCTTAGAGGTAGGATCTACTGCACGATCTAAAGTATGAAAAAAAATGAGACTTTTCCCAAATGCTTGCAGCCTCCTGTTTATAAGTATGGCGTGCTTCATACCCATAAACAAGACTCTACTAACACGGCTTCATAGACCCCTAGGACTCTATAAACCCGAGGATCTGATACCAAGTTTGTCACTACCCATTTTCTAAACAAGCCGAGACCGGCACCCGATCACTAAATATGACCGAGCGAACCATCTGCGCTTGTCAAATCTATTATAACCTCAAACTTTATGTGCAATAAGGCAATATTATAACAAAATAATTTTAATTAATTTAAATATCTAAAATAAACCAACTCCAAAACTTTATTCGTAGAAAACAATGAAATACTACTAAGTTTTTATAAAAAATATCTGAATCTTAACCCCACGACTATGTCTATGAAGCCTCTACTGATAAACTGACGCACTGCTCAGGACATGAGATTTTCTGGCCAGTTCTCTAAGTAAACAAAGAAATAGCTAGATAAATATGAATTTAAGGAATACTCCACGAACAAAAGTGGAGCTCACCAATAGCACCGGAAGAGATGGAAATCCTAACCCGTAGCCTGTTCGCCTGCAAAACCGATTCCTACGTTGTACCGCAGACCAACGTAGGTTTCCAAAAGAGAATGTCAGTACCATCCATTGTACTCAGTGAATCTCAACGACATGGACGAAACTTTAATACAATACACATTACGGGCAAAGAATCTAAATTCATAGAAAACATAAAGCTTCTAAGAACAATTTAAAAATAATTGCATAATCGCGATTTATGAATATTCTAAAAGAAATTCTTTTCTTTTTCAAAAAAAATACTTCTCTTTATACTTTGGGATTTCCAACTATCCTGACCTATTTATGTCTTAGTCACCGTCTGATCGGCACAGGTTCGATCCCAACCTGATTGAATAGGCCCAATTCACGAGGTGCCACTCGCTTCATGGTTCTCAACGCTCATGTATCATACCTTAGCATGGCTAAGTAAATTCTCAGCAACGAGGCCCTCGGCTCGTGTGCTCCCTACTTTGGCACAAGTAGTTTCAGGAAGTCAACGCCTTGATCAAGACCCTCGGCCTGGACGATGACCCCTTCTCAGAATAAAGGATACTCCCAAAAATCTTTTCTTTCTAAAACTTGTTCTTGTGACTTTTCAAGTCTAAATTTTTCGACATACTTATTCCGGAATCCTTAAAAGTAAGGTATGGCATAAGAATGAAATAAACATTCAAAATTATTTCTAAAGATTCTTGCTTCTTCATGAATTTTCAACATGAAAATGGCATATAGAAATAACACAGAAATCTGAAAATTTATGCACATATATCAAAATAATCATCTAAATTTAGCTAGAAAATAATTCTAAGTTAATAGGTATTTACTCGCCCCAATTAAGTACATATAAATTCTTTTAAGCAATTCATCAAACACCTTGTATGCGTGCTTTTGTGAGTTAAACCACTTTAGTAAAGGGTTATATCAACTCACCTCAAAACTTCTCGAGCCAATACGTAGGCCCCAGTCCAATTGACACCAGTCAAACAATCGATTCTACAACAACTAGTGTATTTTATTCAATTTTAAAGTTTCACATCTAAACATGAAATTTATTGTTGATATAGAGAAAGAAGGAAACTAACTATTCAATTCTTACCTAATACTACTGTAGGGTAATTGACAATAAGGAATTTATATACCTGAGTTCAAGAATTATTGAGTTATGAGAACCCTAGAATTTTCGGTGTAATCGTGGCTGCCTCTGCGTGTGACTGCCTCTGCGTTTGTAACATAAGTGAGTGCTATGATTTTTGTAAAATTCCTTTTGTTTAAACCTTCTCACAAGCCTTAATGGCTAAGGCTCTCGCGCCACTGCCAAGAGTCCTTTATGGGCTTAAGGCTCATTTTTTTATTTATTTTTGTGACTTAAATAGTATTTAATGATATCCATTATTAATAATTAATAATATTAATAATAATAATAATTTAGTTCTATAATTAGCGTGTCTAAAAACTTTTATAAATTGAGGAGTGTTACACCGTCCATTAACCATCTCTAGTCTTATTATTATTCAATTTGTAGATAAGTCGGAGTTAACTCGTAATAACTTTTAGCCCTGATTTCCAATGAATGAGAAATCTAGTTAGGCAGTGGAAACCCTGATATGATGAAACGGCGTATATTTCTTGCGATAGTTTTACTTTTAAACAGTCATATGGTTCTATTGTTATATATCTTGGCACTGTTAGTTGCATGACCTTCCTTTAACCCAAAAAGAGAAAGATCATATCACCACTGCTTTTTCTTTTCTTTTTTTGGTGGATTCTATAACTCTAACATTGGAGCTATAATTTTAAGTTTGGCTTGAGAATTATTGGATTTTAACTTAACAATTTATGTATACAATAAATTTTTTATGACAAATATAAGTTAATGTGTTTGGCTGTACTCGCTCCAGACAATATAGCTCGACCCCTAAATTAGTAACATGAAAATTTATGAATTCATGCAACTATGAGAATAAGAATTTTTTCAGACGCTTAAGTTCCTTTGTCATTTACAAATGACCTTTTAGATTATATACCTTAAAAATCAGAGATACATTAGTTTCCTCAGTGAATGATGTTTTTCAAGTGTAATTTCATGATAGTGGTGGAAAATTACAGTAAAAAAAATTGGGTAAGATCCACCGAAGTGGGCAGCCTTAACCGGATGTGTGTGGTAACAGGTTAAGCCCGAAGGCTGTTCCCGTCCCTGTCAGGGGAGATGCCAACCGTCTCTCCTTTCTACGAACACATACTACAGAATGGTAGCTTTTGTATATCAACAGACGTAAATATCACTAAACCGTCGATGTGGGATTTCTGGTAAGATTTCACTTCCAACGTTTTCAGCTTAAAAAATCACGAAATTGGAAGACGCTACTATTTCCCAGTTTTAGGCTTCTCTGGAATGTGACAATCTGTGCATCATTTACAGAACTATTAACAAACTGTAAAAGCACAACAACATGATGTGACACTGACTTTTGAGTAAGTAGCTAGGCGGATTTCAACGCATGCTGCATTGAGAATCTACAAAAAGATTGAAAGCCCCTATGAGATTGTGTATGATTTTTCCCATTTGTTCCATTCCAGAAGAGATTGTAATTTCACCCTTTCTCCCATTGTCATCTCTTTATAGGAATTGCTTAAGGAATTTTGTTAGTCATGCATTGTCAAAGTAGCGTCTTGGAAGTTACTGCTTCTTTATGGAATTACATTTGATGTTTCACTGATGTAGTAGCACTTGAAACACTCAAGAGTCAACTTTATACAGCATAAGAGAATTACATGATTGTAGGTTTCACTCCAAAAATTAAACGATTCTTTTCTTTTCTTTAGGCAGAGAATAAGATCGCAAAAAGATTACAAATAACAGAGATATATTCTTTAGGATACAAGTTTTTATTAAACAAAAACCACAACACTCATCACACAATTTCACCTATTCACAGCAGTCACCAATGCAGCAATACCTGATGCCTTATTGTGCCTTAAACATACAGCTTCTGTATATTTCCTATTTCCTACGCTACCACTCAAGAGGGTGATGTAGACGGACGATAAGCTTCTGCAGACACACAACAAATGCCATGACTTGACCACAAGGAAGGATTCAGCTTTTCCGACCAAACAAGAGAAGTTTTCTGAATCCTTTGGTAACTTTAAGAGAGCTTTCATCAGTTATCCATTTTCTTCTCGCGTTATTTGCCTCGAGGTTCATTTCATTATTTGGAGGAGGCGTAGAGACTTCATTAGAGAGGATCTCTTGGCATTCTATAGGCTCCACATTTATGTTACTGTCCTCATGCATTTTGGAAGTCAGAGGATTGACAGGCGACGGATTACCATTCACTTGAGGACTAACTCCAATAACATCATCAGCAGCTGCTGAGCTTTCAACTTCAGATAGTACAAACCTTACCTTGTTACAACTTTGTTTCTTTTCATCTTTCAAATGTTCAGCAGAAAGCAAAGGTATATCCTTCTTCTCATTTAATGATATGCTACGTACCTCCTCCGTGTTCTTAGTATCAACAGTCTCATTAGAAAACTGTGGTCTTAGTTCAGATCCGTGTTCGTTTGACATTAACATTATGTCACCCTTGCCATCTTTTACCTTCTGAGAATTAGATGCAGAAAAATCTTTTGCATTAACTTTTGTATCCGAAGGCTTGACCGGATGACTTCTTGAATCTGAAGGTTTGACCTTACGTGCACCTTTCTTACTCTCATTTCCAGCTGAATTCTGTAATGGAGCAATCACTTTATTCTCCTTTTGACTTGCTTTCCTACTTGGAGTAGTTTTTGACTCGATTGATCGATCCTGAGCTATCCTTGTAGCTGAAAGGCGATCTATAGTGGAACTCTTACAAACTGGTTTATGTAATCTATTGGTTGCCTCAGTTGGAGCCTCAGGTTTTGGCTTCTCAACTTTTGAAGAAGTGGCTGACTCTTTTGCATACTTCCTTGTAGTTGGTTTGGTAAAACCAGTGGTACCACTTCTTTCTGCAATTCTCTTTTGGCGCTGCAATAATGATTGTTCCAATTTCTTTCTACTCTCCTCGTCCTGTCAGTAACATAGAGAAATTTAAATAGTAACAATAATAATAAGAATGATAGATGAAAAGAACAGGAAAAACCATCCGTTGGAAGAGGGTTTTCTAATCTTTTCTTTTCCTTCTCCTTGTTGAGATATGATGATATGCTTTTCATGATAAAATCTATCTAAACAAGGCAGATTAATCTTAACTAATCATATCGAGCAGCTCTACTTATACTAGAAACTGATTATTCATCTTCCTCTCATACGACACATTTCTTGAAAAAGGTTTCACCTTAAACATAGATCCAGCAAAATTGAGTGAACATAAATTATATTAAAAAGATAGAGATGCTAGGTTAACAAAACTGGACTCTTATTAGATGTCCATGCATTGCAGTACAGACTGTCCATACCTTCTCAGCTTTGCTCTTTTGCAATGTGGTTCTATTACTTGCAGAAGGAGATTTCTTGATTCTTGAAGATATCTCAGATTTGGTCCTTCCAAGAGATCCAACTGAAGCTTTAGATTTTGGTTCTTTGCCAACTACCTTTCGTCCAAGGTCCTTACCGGTCTTTTTGGTTTCTTCACCATTTTGTGGAAGCTTCATATCAGTAGGTCGGACATCACTGTGAATTTTAAGAGTTTCAGACAAGAAGACATCATTTTCGTAATCTATTTCAGGATTCCAAGAAGCTGGAACTTGCTCAGCAGTTGAAGCCCTTCCAAGCACCATGAAAAGGTCATTTGGTTCACATGTATCAGTAGCATCAAGCTTATCTTTTACTACATGATTAGGCATGTTGTGCGTAACTTGTTCAGCTCCGACGATGTCTGAAACCATGAAAATGTCTGTCGGTTGGTGATAATCAGACGCGGTATCAACTGAATGGGATTGAACCATAATGGAGTCATCAAATAGAACGCCATTCTTATCTTTCCCCGTCTCCAAAGCATAATCTCCAACAAAGATATTTTGATCTGAGATTTCTCCTTGATGTGTTGATTTATTCAGTAGATTACCAGCTAACCAATCCTCCTCTTTGTGGTTCTTAAGGACAACTGATTCAGTGGCACCATTGGACAAGATAGACTGAGGATAGCGATCTGACTCCTGTGTTTTATGTGAAAATAACAACTCTTCTTCTGTGCTTTCTCTTCTATTAACTGGCCGAAGACTTTTTTCTTCCCCAATGTTTTGTTGAGGCACTTTATCTTCATGTCCTAGTTGTCTCTCAGTCACAATGAGAGAATCGGCTGATGGAGTCCATTGCTTTAATAAACCTTCTGATCTAACATTGGATGCAGGTGCTACATCTTCCACGAAGCTCTTTGACCCCATGTCATTGGACCTTGAATCTGCATCTTGCATAAGAATGTTCTGGAAGATATCCCAATTCTTACCGATGTTTTCTTCTCTGGTAACTTCATCCTTAGTATCCCCCTTAGAAGCCCCATTTGAGATATTGCCACTTTTGTTTACCTTCTTTCCATCTCGTTTCTTCTTGTTGCGAGACGTTGAGTTTTGGTGCCTCTCCCATGATCCAACGGCTTCTTCTACCTGCTTTCTGAGGGAACCTGCATTCTCATCGGCAGAACTATCCTCAGTGCTGCTGTCACTTTGCTCATTTCTATTCGAAGCTATGTAGTTTATGTTGCGGATAACAACTTTTCTTGATGAACTTTTCCCATGCTTCTTGGTCTGAAGGTTGTCAATAGGCAGCTGCGTTTTCTTGTCATCCTCATAATCATCAGAATCACTGTTAGAAGCTGAATTGTTGCTATCATGTCTATCATCTTCTGTTGAATTAATTGGTCCCCTCCCATTTGAATATTTCTTCTTGTTCTTGGAAGGTGGTTTATTCTTCCAATTATATTCTGATTCATGACCAAGACCTCGAATAGAATCTTCCGCATTTGCAGGCCATGGCATTCCAGGGTAGTAAGTTGGATTAACCTGCATGCCTGAAAACATGTATCCTGGATATGGTGGCATTTGTTGAAATGCAGGATTTTGAAAATTTTGCATGTAAGGTGGTAGATTGTTTGGCCATATTGCTTGTGATTTTCCATCTGTAGAGTGCATTCGGATTGGTGGTGGTACTCCATTTTCTGCAATTCCACATACAAAAGCAGCACAGTTTAGCCATCACACAAGCAAGATGGTTCACAAAAATGAATATAAACAATGTGAAAAGACTCATATTCATGGTAAACACAACTGAGATATGTCATCATGGAAGCTTTTTACTATTACAAGTGAAACAAATATGGAAAATATTGTCATATATACCTTGATTGGTATCTAAACTTGCATGACTTATGGTATCAGATGTCGAAGCATCAATAGAACCATTCTGTTTTCTGCTGGAGAGACCGATATTTTGATTGTTCATCATGATATCTTGAGTAACATCACTATGTTCAGCAGCAAGCATGATTCCAGATCTACCGAAATATGAGAATTCAGGAGAGTAGGCCTGAAGGGCTGCTACTTCATCCATCCAGATCCCATCATCTCTCTTTTTGTTACACAGCTCCATAAATTTAATGCATGCTTCCCTAGATGGAGGCAGAAGTGTTTTTCAGTAGTCATCCACTATTGGGAAAAGGTACAGATAGTATCTTCAAAATCCACTGGTCCGCACTAAATTGGAATTAGTATGACATGGTTAGAGAGTAAGAGCAAAGAATTGAATCAAGCTGTGCTCAAGCAGTATTGTGGTTACCAAAGATAAGGGGTTGCCAGAAGAGCAACTAAACAGAATAAAGAGAAACTAACAGGATGATAAGATATGGGCATTGGGCCTAACTCAACCCCAAAAGCTAGCTCATGAGGTGAGGATTGCCCAAGCCATATAAGGAGACCAAGTCCCCCGTCCCTTAGCCGATGTGGGAGACTCAACACTCCCCTCACGCCCAGGCCTGCAACTGGGGCTTGGACAATATAATATGGGGGCCCAACATCGGTGAAACAAACAATTGGGATGGGTCCGGCTCTGATACCATGATAAAATATGGACATTGAGCCTAACTCAACCCCAAAAGCTAGCTCATGAGATGAGGATTGCCCAAGCCATATAAGGAGACCAAGTCCCCCATCCCTTAGCCGATGTGGGAGACTCAACACAGGAATTAGCTAAAAGATTTAGACAGAAAATGGAAAGAAAGAAATGACGAGAAGTGTTTAATCAGATGGATGTAAACAGAAATACTCTCCTACAAGCTTTATCTAGGTAAGCCTTTCAAAGGAAATATAACCTTAATTATAAGTAGGCACTCATTGATAGATAAACAAAGAGATTAACGCGTTTCAGCAGAACGAATGACTAGCCTGCAATCTCCCTCTCTGCTCCAATTTTCGCTGTAATTCATGGCGCAAACAAAAAGGCTCCACTAAATAATCCTTTTATATTCCCCAATGAAGTAAATCCACAAGACTAATGCATATTAGGTTCACAGTTTCTATTTAGATAGATGTCACAATTGGCTGCATTCAAGTCCTACCTTAAACGTAGAGCTCCAAAAGCATTAGCAAAAGATATGAGGTCATCCAAGTTATCCATATCAAAGCCAGATACCAAAGCACGAGCATAAGCCATTGCTTGCTCTCTCCTTAAAACTGCTTTTCTGCTTTCGAGAACACGTTGAAGACGAACCCTATCCATAGCAATGAGCACAGACTCATATTAGTTGAATCCCTTTCCTGTCTAGTAATGTTGTAATGATTTGACAAAACACAAGAGCTTACTTGGGATTTTCTTCTTGTGCAGCGTCACCAATACCATCAGATTCACCTTTGAACTTCAGTATTAAATTGTCAGTTACTTTTGGGTAAGAATGTCCAGTAAACATGAGATGAAACATAGTTTTCTTGAATTCACATATTGATATACCTTTGAAAAACCAGCAGAGAATTTGGAATCTCCATCAAAAGCTGATGCATTACCTGAAGATTAAATAAGAAGAACCTCAAAACGATGCATCAATGCATTTCTTATAAATCTCAGTTGTCACCCTAAAAGAATAGGCTGAAGCCTGTCTATTGTTATTGCACTGTGAAAACACATATTTGACTTTATGGCACATCATATAAACATGAGCAACCACTATTGTCAACAATTTTATCTCCTCAATTCTAATCTTTTGACTCCTTTTGGTAATAGACTAATTCAATACTTTTGATAAGCTAATTCGTTTATAATTAAGAACATCATGCCCAAAAGTATCGAATACATATCTTGCAAGAAACTCTACATTTGGGATCAGATAAGAAAGGAAGGACGGAGAGAGAGAGAATCTATGTAAACTACAGCAGATGACCAGAACTGAGATCAATTGAAATACACACATTCACACACACATGCACACACATAGGGGCTAGGACAATGAATTAAGTGTGCATCAGGTGCAGGGACCTAACATGAACATGTTGGTGAACATACCTTCAGCATTGATACTGCCATTTGTTTGCTCGTTAGATTGAACTGAGCTCTCAATCTGCGTAATTTCTCTTTCTATGGTTACAAATCGCTCAAGAATTTCAGGAGTACTAACAAACCCCACAAACCTGAGGATGTTGAAAAACATAGCAGCCCAGTAA
Organism: Nicotiana knightiana; assembly: GCA_005239525.1. NCBI lineage: Eukaryota > Viridiplantae > Streptophyta > Magnoliopsida > Solanales > Solanaceae > Nicotiana > Nicotiana knightiana. The sequence continues at coordinate 42,556 of ML438614.1, read as the reverse complement.
TCATCGCAAAAAGCAATGACAAGAAAAGTAATAGTAGGAGGTAACAAAAGTTGCATGATTATTTGGACAAGAAAAATATAAAATGAAAAGCTAATAGAAGGTAAAAAAAAGCTGTGCTTTACCTTTGTAAAGTAGCTTTAGTGAACCAATAAGCATTAGTTGGTGAAGGTCGAAGAGTAATGGAATAACCCCCTTTAGAAATTTGATCTTTAGCTGATTTGAGATGTGTAATAAAAGGCTCAAGTAAACCAGAAGCTAATTTCTCCGAATTGTTACCAGCATAGATTACAAGATCGCATCTTTGAACATTCAACCAAATTTGAAACAATATCAATGTTAGATCCCAAGAACAGTTGGCATTAACATGAATAGTAGTAAACAAATACCTGGTTCTTGTTGGGGTGAGCTGAAACAAAGCATAATCCAGACGGGTCCTTGAATCCATATAGCTCATATTTGACAGATATAAAATCTTGGAAAATACCCACAAATGAAGGACCACAATTTCACTCTTTTCTCAATGTGAATATGGAGAGAGTGAGATGATGGGTTGATCAGCAAGAGGAGGCACAAGTGTGAGGCACACACAGGGATTTGTTGATTCAAAAGTGGGGTCTCAATGTTCAATGCCGACAATTCATCCGAAATGAATGAATTTAATATGATGGTAATATCTTATACAAACATACTTAAAATTTTGGATTCGTCTCTGCTGAATCCGAGTAAAAGTAATTGTTAGTAATAGTAGTCGTAGTAGTATACTGGAATATGGTTTGAGTGTCGTATCTAATGCTGGGGCAGAGTGTTGGGTGACGGGTCGTCTCAAAGTCTGTTTGTCTTATAGTTGAAGACAGCAGAAATGGCGGGCTCCTCTTCCTCTGCTTCAGGTTATGCTCTCCTTGTAATTCATTTACTTCTAAATTGCTTTTGCTTTGCTTTACTGTTACTCTCAAATGTAATAATAACATAGAGAGAGCAGGAGAGTATAGGAAAAGGATATCATATCATATGAACAAATTCATAAGGGTAAAGTCCCACTATTGCTGGTGTTACCGAATTTACCAGACTTTCCCGCTGGCCATGCGCATCATTATCACATCTTCCTTCAAAAACTAAATAAATTAAATATTGTTTACCCTTAAAATGGATAACAATTGAATTTATACGCAGTTTTAAGTATATGTGGACTAATTTAATACAAGTGATTAATAACGTTAAATAAGTGAATTAAAGATAGAATAAATAACCAAACCAGTTGTGATGTTAGGTCCGAGCTCGGATATGAGCTTAGTGATTGTTCTGCCCTCAAAAATAAGAACTTTGAATAACTTTAGAAGCAGAGAAAACAAAACAAATGTATGTTGCTTTGATACGTGTCACAATGTGTTCCTTGAAGAAAAATCACCCCTTTATATAGTAGAAGAATTTCATCCCTAGTGCAATTCTAAGAAAGATAAAAATCTTCTTTTCTTTTTCGTTAATCACTGATCTGCTGTCAATACGGTTCGAGATCTATGCCATGATATTCGGTGGGGCACGGATATCACGGCCCTTAGTTGGTCGTGTGCAGAGGTTTGATAATGCTTTCCGAGGTCTTGTAGCTCGAACTGGATCCGGGGACGTGGTCTCGATGGCTCCGGTGGTAGGTTCTTTGCTCGGGACTTAGTACGAGAGGTTCCTAGCTTCGATTCCGATTCCTCGTAGTTATGTCCATGCTTCGCTTGTCCCACTGGGAAATCAGGGTGCTCACTAGCTCCAGTTTTACCCGTATACAGATAGTCCCCTCGTTTTTTAGAGCGTAGGTTTGCCAGAACGATGAGAAACAATAGATGAACCGAGGTTCCTTCCTTCGTACGCCACAAGCAAAACGACGAAGAAGTCGAAACGTCCTATCAGTCGTGTCGTTCTGACTTCGAACACGTGTCAACCATCGGCTGGTTGTCTTCAGATGCGAAGCGTCGCGTACTTCCACTATAAAAAGCTTCTCCTCTGCTCTTTATTCCACTTTCCGATCAATCTCCCACCTTCGAATTTTATAGTTATCACCAACTTCTTTCAAACCTTCATATCTTTATCCTTGATCTTCAAGTTCTGATAATTGTTCTTAGGTTCTTACCTAGATTTTCTTCAAATCTTCCTACTTCACTTTTCAGCCTTCACAATTGTTCCTTCAATCTTTCATGTTTTTTCCTTAAATTTTCAAAATTTTACCAGATAGCAGTCTAAATCAGTTCCTCAACAGGATGCCTCTTCATCTTCCACCCGACCACAAATACTGAGGTGGCTGCTTCTGAGGCGGCTATTCCCGAAGTGGCTGCCCCCGAGGCATCTACCCCCGAGCCTCCCATGAAATGCTTTATACCCGGGGTTGCTCAATCACGGACAACTTCAAAGTCGAGAAACCCTCATCCAAATAGGACCGGGGTGAAGGAACATCAAGGTATATATGCTCCATTATCGAGGATGTCCTTCCCGTGTTCCGAGAGGACAATAAACGGGAAGGCAAGGACGTAGTAGTCCCCGAGCCTGAGGACACTATTGCTACCCATAAGGAGGGGTATTTAAGTGTTTACACTTACTCTTTTACACCTATTCACACTAGGAGGGTATTTAAGTGTTTACACTTATTCTTTTACACCTATTTACACTAGGATTGGTAGACCTAGTTATTCTGCACTTTTTCAAGAGATTCGAGGTGTGCCTTGGGCAAATCCACCCGTCTCTTTGGAGTATCGTGATCCTCCTTATATTTTGAATAACACTGAGTTTCATCGGTTCACCCTCGACCACTTGCTCCGGCTATACAGTCCCTGAATTTTTGAGGGGTATATCAAGTTACTCATCGGGAAAGACCCTCTTTTCGAGTATTGATGAAGATTGAGACCAAGGATGGTAGGGGCACTTCGTTCGGGTGAAGAATGAAGACTTTATCCCTTCCGAGTTCTTTCCATTCCCTGAGAAGTAGAATGCATCTCGTAAATGCGGTCTTTCCTTAAGTGTCAATTTTTCTTCATTTCTTCTCTCATCATTCGTATTTGTAGTTGTGCAGTTGTTGCCCGGGTTCCAAATGCAGTCCCATGGCTCGAGGAGTAGATCGAAGGCATATGCAAACAAATTTCATACTTCGAGCGCTCATGGTGCAAGCTTTCGAAGGGCTGATGGGAGGCCCGTTCTCTTGGTAAGGTCCTCCTTCGAATAGCTATTACGGTGCTATTAACTCACATCATACTAGACTTTCGTCTTTCTTTTATAGGTTTGCCTAAGACCACCAACCTTAGGCCTTTGTAAGGGAATGAGGACATGTCTTTGTCTGTTGATCCCTCCATTACGGGACAACCCGGGGCTGCTGCGGGGGGAAAAAAGAAGAGGAAAAGAAAATCTTCGGGCTTCCCGGGTTCCGAGGTGAAGCCAAAGAAGAGGGTGGCTCGTAATCCCAAGAAAAGCACCAACTCCCGGGTGCCGGATTCCGATTCACTTCTCCAGCTCAGGGAGGAGTCGGAAGAAGATAATTTTTTGTTGCCCACAGATCGACCCCTCCCGGGGAGTAGGCTGAAACCGAGGAGAAAAGCCATGAGGTCGGGCCCCTCTAAGTCCGAGACTTCGAAGTCGAGATGGAGGCCGTGACCTCTCAGGAAACTGCTCCTTTTATGAAGGAGGCTACCAGTGTGATTGACACTGTTGAGACGCCCTCCTACACCGAATCTATGCTCGACGAGGCCCGAGCAGGAAAAGAGAAATCAAGTGAAGGATCACAAGGCGCAGATGACCCCCTTTGCTCCTTATTTAATGGCGTGGACATGTCAAATTCGGACGATTTTACCGGGCTAGTCAACTTGGAGGTCCCGAAAAAGGACGTACCTTCGGAATTTGGCGGGCCGAGTTCGAGCCCAAAATTGGCTGATTAGTTTCCTACTCCGAGTGTGGACCCCAGTCGCAAGAGATCGATTATTCTTACTGTCCCGCAAAATGCTCGGGTTTTATCCGCTCCCATGGGTGTAGCCAGCTAACTCCGATGCTTGGTGATCAAGAAGGACCAGGAAAAAATGAACGAGGTGGGCATGCCGTGTATTTTCAATAAGGCGCAGCAGGCGCTGAACCGGGTAAGACATCATTACGTCCTCTTGAATTTTTCTCATGTTTGAATATCTCTTCCGACTTTTGTTGTTTTACAGGCCTCTGTACTTCACCACGAGAGCTTCGTCCGGCACCGTTCTGAGGTCAATCAGCTCGAGTTCGAGCTTAAGGAGCATGCTCGAAAGAAGGATATGTACAAGCTCCTCAGCGAGCAACAAGACGGGGCCATCAAGGACCTTCAAGCCAAGCTGGATAGGGCTTAGAGGGAAGCCATCATTACGTCCTCTTGTGTTTGTTTTTTGTTTATTTTGAGGCCGTTTTTGTTGGTACTTTGTAAATACATTCCAGAATATATAAAATTTTCTCTTTCTGGCAATTTCGAGTCTCTACTTTTTTAGCATCTTTTCATAATTTCTATTCTTGTAAATATTTCTAATGCCTTAGCATAGAATCAAATGTAGTAATAAGTCATTCATTTTCTAGTTGTCCGAATAGAGCCTGACTTCGATGCAACTTTATTTTCTCGAGGCTTTTAAAACTCGGTGTGACCGGAATTTTTCCAAAATGCTTAAGCGATTTTAGATGACGCTTTTGCGAGGGTAACCTTTTGGTAGGTTTTTAATTTTTATAAAGGCCTTCTGTTCTTATTACGAGTTTCGAACGTCTCCGAGCCATTTTTTAGGATGGCTGTAGCCTTTTGTGTTTAGGCACTACCTAATAGGTTTTGTGCCTCCGGGATTTGGTAGCCCGAGTTGCCCAAATGTTTTTTGGACAACAGTCCCCGAGTAGGGGTAACCCTTGGGCTTGATTTTCCCTGAATGGGGGTAACCCATGGACCTATAGGATCTGTGTTTTAAGAGGCAAAAATTCATAACAACAAGGTGAAAACTTTCTTTCATTTTTGTGTGTAAAGTACATGATCGTAAGCGTGTAAAAGCCTGTATCATGGCTATGGTGGCCTATATGGGCACAAATTACTTGACCGTTTAGTCCTTACAATAAATCCTAACCGCCGAGCCTAAGCTATTCAAGTACAAAGTTTCCTTCTTTCCTTGCTAAGAACCTTAACCCGAGGGTGCTGGCCCCCAGTACTCGAGGTCTATCTTGAGAGGGCTCAGATATGGTTAACGCGCCCATTGACTCCGGTTTAAGGTCGGCCTTCGAATCTAAGTTAGCACGATTTACTATTGCCTCGTTAAAAACCTTGCCGAAAAACACATTTGGGACAAAACCGATTCAAGGGAAAAAGAGTGCAACGCGTGCTTTCAAACCTAATAGTCACATTCTTATTTGGTCATTTCCTGCAAGTGTTAGTTCGATTAGTTATATTATAAAAATTAAATGAGACCGTACCTTAGCAGTAGTACCGCTTTAACTGCATCACGTTCCAGTTGTTCGATAGTTGTGCACCATTTCCTGCTTCGAGTTTGTACAAGCCTTTGCGGGTAATTTCGACGGCTCGATACGATCCTTCCCAATTCGGTCCGAACTTCCCCTTGTTCGGGTTTCAGGTGTGTAGTGTTACTTTTCTTAACACCAAGCCCCCGACCTTGAATTGTTGGAGGTGTGCTCTTCGGTTATAATATATTTCTATCCGCTGTTTCTGGGCGGCCAACCGTAGTAGGGCGGCCTCACGCCTTTCATCAATTGTTTCCAGGCTTATGCTCATGGGCTCACCGTCTGACTCCTCGGCCGCATATCGGAACCTGAGGCTCGGTTCTCCCACTTCGACTGGTATTAATGCTTCGACACTGTAGACCAATGAAAACGGGGTGGCCTCAGTACTAGACGTCGAAGTTGTACGGTATGCCCACAAGACTTTGGGCAGAATTTCCTTCCATTTTCCTTTGGCATCAGTCAACCTCTTTTTTCAGGTTTTGAAGTATGATCTTGTTTGAAGATTCTGCTTATCTGTTCCCGCTAGGGTGATAGGGTGTCGATAATATCTTTTTAATCTTGTGGTCTTTGATAAAATTGTTTACCTTGATGCCAATGAATTGCTTCCCATTATCACACACGATCTCGGTCGGTATCCTAAACTGTCATATTATGTGGTCCTCAATGACTTCTTTTTCCCGGACTTTCTCGAATGCTTGATTTTCGACCCATTTAGAAAAATAATCTGTCATAAACAGTATGAATTGAGCCTTACCAGGCGCCCACAGCAGGAGATCGACGATGTCCACTCCCCATTTCATGAACGACCATGGGGACAAGACTGAATGGAGTAGCTCTCTGTGCTGATAGATCATCAGTACGTGTCTTTTACAGTTGTCGCATCTTCGTACAAAGTCCTTTGCATCTTTCTCCATGTAGATATCGTAATAGCTGGTCTGATTTATTTTCACCAAAGATTCGGCCCTCAAATGGTTTCTGCAAGTGCCTTCGTGAACTTCTCTCAAGACATATTTGGTATCTCCCGGTCCCAAGTATATTGTGAGCGTCGAATGTTATTCTGAACAGAGTCCCTTCAGACAAGCTAAACGTGGCCTCCTTGATTCTTTAGGATCCGAGGGAAACTTCCCAGTCTTCAAATAATCTATGTATTTGTTCCTCCAATCCCAAGTTAAACTTGTCGAGTTTACTTCAGCATGTACTTCTTCTACCACCGACTTCGTGAGCTGTATGACCGTTCCCGAACATAATTTATTTTCATCAACCGATGATCCCAAGTTAGCGAGAGAATCGACCTCGCTACTTTGATCTCGGGGCACGTGTTGTAGGGTCCATTCCTTGAATTGATGCAGCGTTACTTGCAACTTGTCCAAATACCTTCACATTCGTTCCTCTTTTACTTTGAACGTCCTATTGACTTGATTTACCACAATAAGGGAATGGCACTTAGATTCGACCACCTCGGCCTCAAGGTTTTTAGCCAATTTGAGACCTGTAATCATGGCCTCATACTCAGCCTCATTGTTAGTCAATTCCACAGTTCTAATAGATTGCCTAACTACGTTGCCCGTAGGTGGATTTAGCATGATGCCGAGCCCGGACCCTTTTGCGTTCGAAGCACCGTCCGTAAAGAGGGTCCAAACTCCCAAGGTAATCCCCGAGGTTAACAATAGTTCCCTTTCGACTTCGGGTATAAAGGCTGGCGTAAAGTCGGCTATGAAGTCTACCAAAATTTGTGATTTGATGGTGGTTCGAGGCTGATACTCGATATCGTACCCACTAATTTTGACTGCCTACTTGGATAACCGGACCGGGAGCTCGGGTTTTTGCATGATCTTCCTCAGCAGGTAAGAGGTCACGACACATATGGGGTGACATTGAAAGTATGGTTTTAACTTTCTGGAGGCGCTTAGCAAAGCGTGCGCCAATTCTTCCAGGTAAGGATACCTTATTTCGGCCACGCCTAGAGTACTACTAACATAGTAAATAGGGAATTGCATACCTTCCTCTTCCCGGACCAAGACCCACTTACCGCCACTTCGGATACCTCCAAGTAAATATACAACTGCTCATCCGCCTTTAGAGTATGGAGCAGGGGTGGACTCAAAAGCTATCGTTTGAGTTCTTCCAAGGCTTGTTGGCACTTCGGGGTCCAAGAAAAGTTATTCTTTTTCTTCAGTAGTGAGAAGAACTGATGGCTTTTGTATGAGGACCTCGATATGAACCGGCCCAGGGCGGCTATACGTCCGGTTAGCCTCTGAATGACCTTGACACTATCCACCATGGTGATGTCTTCTATAACTTTTGTTTTATCGGAATTGATCTTGATCCTTCGGTTGAACACCATGAACCCGAGGAATTTTTCGGATCCAAACCCGAATGCGCATTTTTTTGGGTTCCACTTTATATTATTTCTCTTTAATATGTCGAAGGTTTCCTGCAAATGTTTCAAATGGTCCTTTGCTTGCAGGGAATTGACTAACATGTCGTCAATATAAACCTCCATAGATTTTCCTATTTGTTCTCTGAACATCAGGTTTGCGAGGCGTTAATAAATGGCTCCAACATTTTTTAACCTGAATGGATTTACATTATAACAATAGGTGCCGAATTTAGTGATAAAAGAAGTTTTTTCTTAATCGTCCGGATCCATCCGGATTTGGTTGTACCCGAAATAGGCGTCAAGAAAGTTGAGTATCTCATGCCCGGCTGGCGCATTGATCATGCGATCGATGTTAGGCAAAGGAAAATAGTCCTTAGAGAATGCCTTGTTCAAGTGTTTGTAATCTATGTACATTCTCAATTTATTTCCTTTTTATGCACTACGCCTATGTTAGCTAACCAGTCTGGGTATTTAACTTTCTGAATGACACCTATTTTAAGGAGTTTAGTGTAACGACCCGACTTGTCATTTTGAATATTTACGCTCCTTTCAACTTTTTGAAGTCTTGAATAGTTTTATATGATGTATTATGACGTTTTTGAATCATCGGTTTTGATGTTTCAGGTGTTTCGAGATTAGTTCGGAAGAAAAAATTTCATGTTGGGAGCTTAAATGAAAAGGGTTGATCGGAGTTTAACTTTTGTGCAAACGACTACGCAATGGAGTTTTGATGGTTCTGATAGCTACGCATGGTAATTTTGGACTTAGGAGTGTGCCCAAATATTTATTTGGAAGTCCGTAGTTGATTTTGGCTTGAAATGGCGAAAGTTGGAAATGGAATGTTTGGAAGTTTGACTTTATTTATATCGGGATCGGAATCTAGTTCTGGAAATTTTGATAGGTCCATTATGTCATTTATGACTTTTGTGAAAAATTGAAGGTCAATCGGACTTGATTTGATAGGTTTCGGCATCGAATGTAGAATTTGGAATTCGGAAGTTCATAAGTTTCTTAGGATTGAATCGATGCGTGGTTCGTGATTTTTAGGTTTGGTACCTCGGGGAAATTCTTGAATAAATATTGTGTGGAAGTTGTGGTTACCGAAATAACCTTGACCCGGGCGAAATAGAAAAGTCTCGTCACCGGCCCCCAAGGTAGCATGGGGTGCTAGCCCTGGGATTTTTTTGAGATTCTGGAAATAGAGCCACAGGCAGCGCCCCACACCACCTGTGGCGCTACAAATATTAAGTACTCACTTCGGGGTTCATTTTCCCCATTCCTCTTGGCTGAAATTTGGGGGTTTCCTCCACTCTCTCAAGACCTCCAACTCCCCCCATCTCCAAGGTGAGTAATCCCTACGAACTTGGTGTTTCATTCTATCATTTCTACTCTAGAACTAACTAAATCCACCATGAAATTCTTAGATCTTCAAGAAATGCTTTCAAGAACTCAAAAGAGGGTTTTGGCAAGATTTCTTTCAAAAGGTAATCCTACACCCTTAGACATATATGCATGGATTTATTATGAGTATGTGAGCAAGAAATAAGTATTATCACTTATTAGATGGTTCTTGGAAACCATAAATACTTAAACTAGATTATTGGGTGTTGTAGAGATTTTGTAATGAACTAATTAGTAACAATTGGGTAGATGTGAGTTCATTGATGATTTTAATAGTGCTAAAGAAGGTTGTTTGTAGACAAATGATGGTTTAGTATCTCTTTTTGGTGGGAAGGAGGGATTGTTGGATGAAGAAATACCATTACTAGAGGTAGTAAAATGCTTTGTACTCTAGGTGTTTGATAAAATGCCTAAATGACCAAAAATCTAGAAATTTGTTTACTAATATTGGTCCAATTGAATTATGTTGATGTAGATTGAATTTGTAAGAGTAGTGGGAGGTTTTAATATCATTAAAGAGCTGAACTAAGAAATCTCGATTTGTGGCGATCTTATTTTTCAAGGGATTTTCAAGGAAATCGTCGGGATTTGAGCCGTTCGGAGGTTGATACGCGTAGAATGGAATTTTTGGAGCATTGTTTAGCTTGCTCGATATTGGACTCGGCTTGTTCGAGGTAAGTAACATTTCTAAACTTGTAGCTGAGGGTATAAACCTAGAAAATACGTGTTATATGATTTGTTTGGGGGTGACACATGCTAGGTGATGGGCGTGTGGGCGTGCATCATAGAAATTGTGACTTAATTAATTATGTGGAGTCACATAATCAAATAAACATGTCATTTTCCACATGTCTTCCACGTGTTACAGAAATTTAGCCGAGACTCATATTAAAGATCACGTTTAGGCTACGTGCCGATATTAGACCTATAGAGGTCGTGTTGCTGTTAAATTAATTGTTTAAAATATAATTTGTACTCTGTCACATCTACTATTTGCATATCATGTCTTAGTCTCTGTTGCCGTTCATTGATACATCATAACATTATATCGGACTAATTCTCATGACATTGTGAGCCTGAGAGACTGGAGAGATTATGACTGAGTGAGGCTGAGGGCCTGATTGTGAGTTATATTTATGGGATCGGGATGCACGCAACATATTTTATTGATTTATGCTTGATATGGCTTATTATACTGCTTGGACAGAAGGAGCCCCTCCGGAGTCTGCACCCTACACAGTGAGCGCAATGGATATTATATTTGGGATGGTGTTCCTTAGGCATGGAGTTTCCATAAATATTCACTTTTGGAATGGAGTTGCCATATACATTATATTTGAGATGGAGTTCCCTGGGCATGGGATTTCCATATACATTATATTTGGGATGGAGTTCCTTGGACATGGAGTTGCCTTATACATTTATATTTGGAATGGAGTTCCCTGGGCTAGATTGGCCATATATAGTACTGTGATGAGATTGAGCACTCTGAGAGTGTGAGTAAATGAGTTCATCACTGTGTTGCATTGCATTAGACATGCATACTTGATATGTAGGCATAGAGAAGTATTTTTCCTCATGCCATCTGATAATGACATTTTCAATATCTCGTTAATGTTTTTGAGAAAAATCACAGATTTCATACTTATTCATATTTTCGGAATAATATTTGAGTTTTACTTTTATACTTGAAAAGAAAATGTTTATTTTCTGGACTTGTATATAAGCTGAGCATTTTATTATTGAGTTACTACTTGTGCTGCTTTAAAGTGTATCGTTATGAGATGTTATTGGTTATTGGTGTGAACTCTGACTTTGGTACAAGCTCGCCACTACTTTCAACCTAAGATTAGATTTGTTACTTATTGAGTACATGAGGTCGGTTGTACTCATACTGCACTTCTACACCTTGCGTGTAGATTTTGGATGTTGATGCTGATGTGCGTGGTGGGAGCTAGCATTGAAGACGTACCTACGATCCAGTCATAGCTACCTTTTGTTCTAGGTAGCTTTAGAATTTTCTTTAAAAATTTGTTCATGTATATTTCTAATAGATGACATATTTTTATTTCACACCAGCTTTGTAAATTCTAATATTAGAAGCTCATGATTTGTACTACCAGTCCTTGGAGAAAATGTATAAAATTCAGTTATCTCATCTTTGACTCACATCAGTATTATTATATTGTGCTTTGTTGTTATTTGGCTTACCTAGCAGGTGAGGTTAGGTTCCATCACGACTAGTTGGATTTTGGGTCGTGACATTTAGATACCTCCTCTTTGATGAATGCATGTTTGACTTCGGACTAAGGCCTCCTCTTCTGTTTGACCGAGTGGAACTTCAGATCCAAACTCAACTTATGAGTGGTTATCTCAAGCAGGATCCCTATCAAATCAAGATGGGACCAAGCGAAACAATCCATGTTAGCCATAAGGAATTCAATGAGTTTTTTCCTGAGCTCGGTAGTTAATCCCGTACCCAGGTATACCTTTCGATCGGGCAAGTGTTCGATCAATATGACTTGCTCCAGCTCCTCGACCGTTGATTTTGGGGCGTTGGAATCGTCAAGGGTGTTGAGCGACCTAAGGACTCTGTAATCGTCATCCTCGCATGTTCCCTGCTCCTCCGATTCGGTTGGGGCCGATATCGATGATTTCTATTTAGTTTCTTCCTTCCTAATCGGCTCCTTTGATGTCGAGAGCACGGGCACCTAGACCACCTCATTGACTGCGAACATTTCTTTTGCGGCGGGCTATTCTCCGTATACCATTTTGATTATGTAGGGAATTTTAATGCCTGGTGTAAGGTCGAAGGTACTGCCCTCATGTTGTGAACCCATGGTCTTTCGAATAGAGTGTTATATCTCATGTCCCCTTAGATCACATATAACTTTGTTTCCTGGATGGTCCCGACGGTGTTCACGGGTAGGGTTATCTCTCCTTTAGTGGTTTCACATGCCATGTTAAACTCGTTCAACACCCGGACTAATGGCACTATTTGATCTTGTAACCCCAACTGCTCTACGACTCTCGATATGATTATGTTGGTCGAGCTACCTAGATCGATCAACACACGTTTAACTCGCGATTTGTTGATAAGTACATAAATTACTAGTGCATCGTTATGAGGTTATCCGATCACCTCTACATCCTCGTAGCTGAATGAAATGGTTCCTTCCGATATATAATCTCGGGTGCGCTTCTCCCTTTTGATCGACACTTTAGTGAGGTTTATCACTATCCCTTGTGGGACATCGACCCCTCCAATGATCATGTTGATGACGTGTTGGGTTTTCTCTAATTCAGTCTGTTTGTTGGTGTCCCTGTTTCTGAAGTAGGTTTTGGATCAATCACTCAGAAAACAAGTGCACGACATCACCCTTCGTGCTTTTACTCTCATCCTCACCAAATAATAAATAGAATGCACGACATCACCTTTCGTGCTTTTGCTCTCATCCTCACCAAATAATAAATAGAATGCACGGCATCACCCTTCGTGCTTTTACTATCATCCTCACAATAAATCAATAGAAACGGCACGACATCATCCTTCGTGCTTTTAAATTCATAATATGGCACTGCATCACCCTTCATGTTTTTACTCTCATCCTAACAAAATAATAAATAGAATGCGCGGAATCACCCTTCTTGTTTTACAATCTTCCTCACCCAAACAAATCAATAACAGCAATCCGGCAAGGAAATCAACAATATAAAATAATAATAAGAACCATAACGTCCCGGCAAGGGAGCTAACAGTAGAATCAATATCGTCCCGGCAAGGGAAATAACTATAACCAATCTCACCTAGTTATTCAATTTCACGAAATAATTCTCAACTTGAACCAATACTCGACAATGATCAATACAAGGAAAATTATACCAACATGAATAATCATCAAATTAAACTCGAGTAATGTTTAATCAAAATCACATAAAGTTCAATATTCGACTCACGGGCATGCTTGACACCAACGTATAGATACTCGTCACCACACCTATAGGTTGAACATATCTCTAACACGTAGCAAATAAGACACAATACATATTCCCTCAAGCTAAGGTTAAGCCAAACACTTACCTCGAATTCCACGACCAAACTCAAGCCTCAATTACCGCTTTCCCTTTAGATTTCACCTCCAATTCGATTGTATCTAGACATAATTAGCTTAACAATATCAATAAATGCTAAATAATTCAACCCCAATGCTTAATCATGAGTTTTCTATCATTCTTCCCAAAAAGTCAAAAATCGACCTCGGGCCTGTTTGGTCAAAACACGAGGTTCAGACCAAAACCCGATCACCCATTCACCCACGAGACCGAATATGTAATTAGTTTTGGAATTCGAACCCAAATCGAGGTCTAAATTCCCAAATTTGCAAAATCCCTAATTCCCCTAAAACCCCTAATTTCTACCTTTCAAGAACAAGATTTAGGCCTAGACGCGTTCGTGTAGAGCAACCTACCCAGGGCTCCGCGTTCGCGTCGTGGCCAGTGCGTTCGCATAGAGTACCCATGCCCCTTTCCCCGTTTTTTCTTCGCGTTTGGGTGAGTTACCACGCGTTTGCATAGAGTAAAACACCAGACACCAGCAAACAACGTTCTCACCAGACTTTTTAAGTCTAAACCACTGCGACACCTATCCGAAACTCACGCGATTCCTCAGGGCTCCAAACCAAACATGTACACGACCTTAAAAACATCATACATAATTACTTGTGCAATCAAATCACCAAAATAACATATTAAACAACGAATTTAGCATAAAAATCAAAGGAAAATCTCAATAACTTTCAAAGTTTCAAATTTCACAACTACGGGTCCGAATCACGTCAAATGACCTCTGTTTCTTACCAAATTTTACATGCATCACTCAAATACCATATTAAACCTGTACCGGACTCCGGAACTAAAATATTAGTCCGATACCATCAATTTCAAATATAATCAAATTTCCAAAAACTCTTATAGTTTCAGTAAAATAATTTCTTTCAAAAATTCATTTCTCGGGCTTAGGACCTCGGAATTCAATTATGAGCATATGCCCAAGTCCCATATTTTCCTACGGACCCTCCGGGACCGCCAAATCACGGGTCCGAGTCTTTTTACCCAAAATATTGACCGAAGTCAACTTAAATTTAATTTAAAGGCAAAATTAGTATTTTTCTCAGTTTTTCATATAAAAGCTTTCCGGATATACGCCCGGACTGCTCACGCAAAATGAAGTGAGATAAAAGGAGGTTTTCTAGGCCTTGGAATACAGTTTTGACTTATAAAATGAGAGATGACTTTTGGGTCATCACAACACCATCCTTGAGTAATCATCAATCAAAATCATAAAACCTGGCACCACTCTTGGAGGGAACTCTATTTGGACCCCACAAATCAAATTTCTCTTTATCCGAGGAACATGCCAACACTCAATGTTTCTGATAATTTCGTCGAACATACTTAATTTGATGTTACCAAACCCCTCTACTGGTAATGGATTATCATCTCCCATATAGACAGTTCCACTCATTTGCTTGTAAGTTGCAAACCAGTTCTTGTGTGGACATATGTGGAAAGTAGCACCAGAATCAAGCCAAGAATTCTGCCCATGACTAGAACTCACAGCACAGACTTCCCCTATATAGTCACTATCATCAGAATTATTGCCAATGTCAACAATATTTGCCGAATTATCTATTTTCTACTTCCCTATTTTCTCCTTCAGTTTAGGACAATCTCTCTTGTAGTGACCTTGCTCCCCGCACTCATAACAATGTTGCCTCCTTGCTCTAGACTTTGATCTGGCGGTTGACTTTTTCTTGTTAAAGTCCTTTTGTTGTGTTCTTCCTCTAATCACAAGACCCTCGCCCTCAATTCTGCTGTCTAGAAAGCTCTTTTTTCAACTCTTTAGATTTTAGTGCATTACTAACATCTTCCAGTGAAATGCTATTTTCCCCATATAGCAGTGTATCGGCGAAAGTATCATAAGACGGTGGTAAAGGACATAACACAATTAAGGCCTGATCCTCACTCTTGATTTTGATATACACATTCTTCAGGTCCATTATAATTGAATTAACTCATCAATGTGAGTTTTAACAGGTGTACCTTCATTGATAAGGAGATTGTATAACCTTTTTTTTCAAGTAGAGGCGGTTTGTTAGCAATTTCTTAGAATACATATCTTCCAGCTTCTTCCATGCCGTTGCCGCAAAAGTTTCTTCAGCAATTTCCCGAAGAATGCTATCTGTAACGCTCATGAAGAACGCGCTCAAATCCCTCTCCTTCAGGTCTCCCTTCTCTGTCTCTTTCATCTCTTCAGGAAAATCCTCATCAATTGCCTTCAATAACCCTTTTAACACCAAGGACGATTTCATCATAATCTTCCATAGACTGAAACTAGAACCCCGTCAAATTTCTCTACTTCGTACTTTGTCGAAGATGATGGAGACATCTTAACCCTAGATTATATGTAGGAACCCGAACCTTGCTCTGATACCAATTATTGCGGAATATCGTGGGTTAACTAACACACAATCACACACAAAGCAAATAGAGAAAAAAAATCAACACAAGGATTTAACGAGGTTCGCTAATCCTAATCCTCGGGACAAAAGCAGAGAGAGTTTTTCACTATGAATGAGAAGAAAAGCACATTACAATCTATAGAATCCCCAACTACAACCCCTATATATAGATACCAAAAGGTCCCAAACATATAAGAGAAATGTTTCCCAATTTGACAAGGACTATAGGTTTTACTTCCCAAATCTATTAGGTCAATGGATTTTCATAAACCTATAGGAATTATGGGTTTCCTAAAAATACAAGTAAATGATTCATACCACAAAATAACAAAACCCGACCATAATTGGTTTAGTTTCGTTTTAACAAAAAAATTCAAACCGACCCTGCATGTATAGAAATTTTAGATATATTTAATACATAAAGATACTTATTATGATATAATTTATAAATATTTCTTAATTTTTTTTTATAATTTTATCTTTTAAGGTATTATTTCAAAGTTGGACTTAGAACTTTTGAATGTTCCAATAGTTTTATAGCAATTAATGTTAGTAACTCAATAATGCTAACAAAAGCCTAAATCAAAATCAAATCAATATTAATCCTAATAAAAGATATTCAATTCAATACTAGGAAGTAGGAATGACAATGTGTCGGGTATCTATTGTTAGTTTTACAATGATTTAGATAAAAATGCATAACCTATTTTTATTTTTTTTCTTTAGCATTCAGTCATGTTATTAATACTCCCTTATTAGTCTACTTATTTTAGCATGACTTAGTATGTTTATATTATATTTATTTTTATTATAATTTTTTAATTAGCAATATTTATATTATGTGATTTTATTGTTGAATATTTTAAGATAATGCCATGACACATCTCATATTTTGTATTGTTTTCTTGAGAAACACCTTATATAGTTTTGTATCTTTCTAGGATTCAAGAAATATTTGGAGCACAAGTTATATGTTTTTTGCTACGAAGATTTTATCGGAAAAAAAATCCAAAAAACCCGAGAAAAATCGAGATCGAAAAACCCGAGTTTTATTGGTTTGGTTTGGTCTTTGGATTTAATAACCCGACCCAATTGGTCTAGTTTGATAATTCAAAGCCCGAACCAACCCGATCAATATACCCCCTACTTGTGACGTTGTTAGCGTTCTATGTTTTAGCTCAAGAAACACCAATAGAATTTAATGGTGTAATTAGTTAGTTTTAAATTTTAAAAATGGTGATGAATTCACCAACAATAATAATAATCAACAACAAACATAAACGAAATGAAAAAACCTTTGGTACGATCAATGCAGACAAAATTCACATGCCCGGGTATTTACATCAACCATATGAATTTTTTTATGGTTAATTAATTTAATAAAGTAACAATTAACTATGATTAAGCGAGATAAATTTATAAATAAAATAAAAAAGGGTAAGAACTACCTCTGAAGTATTGAAATTGGTACTCTCCCTCCACCTATTTGAATAAAAATGTCCCTACCGATTTTGGGCTCAACACTATCCTTTTTACTAACAGAAAATTCAGAAGAACAAAAAAGAAAATTTAATTTATATCCACGTGTCACCGTCCCATTGGCCTAACATAAACCCTACGCCAAATTATAATTAAATTCGCCCATAACCTGCCCGTATATTGACCCGCCCCAATTTAAAATATCCCTCTCTTTGCTATTTCGTTTTAGTGAGCATTTATTTATGAGTGTATATATGTCTACGATTCTTCACGAGGCAAACTCAAAATTGAGTTCTCTATTAGAATAAATTTTATGAAAGATAGAAGTAATTGTCATATTTTTCTTAATGCAAAAAGTTTAGATCTTTTTGTTTATGTAATAGGTATTCTTTATTGTATAATTTTTCTTTGTTTGAAAATTCTGCGGGGGGGGGGGGGGGGGG
>ML438614.1:0-24463 GCA_005239525.1 Nicotiana knightiana | reverse complement strand
GGGGCCTTCACTATTTTTTGTCATTCCTCTGTGAAAATCTGAGGATTTCTTTTTTTGATTTTTTAATTATTCATGTGATGTGTATTTCTATTTTTAATTTATTTTGCTATTTATTCTATCAATATGTAAGCTTTTCTGCTCTGTATAATGGGTATTGTGCAATTATCACATTTCATACACACTGGGTTCATATGATGTATTAATAATAGTTGACAATTGTTTAAATAATTTTTTCACTAGTATTTGTTTTCTTTTTTTGATTGTTATCATGGATTCAATTTTTTCGATTAGAGCTTTAAAATCGAAATTGGAATCGATACAATCCGAATCTAAAAAATGATCAAAATAGAAATGATTTTAGAATTTGATTGTATAAAAATTCAAGTTTCATATTTGAATGAAGTTAGACGAAACAACTCTAGAAAGACTCGGTCATAGAAATTTAGAACACCCGCGTGCTGGTAAATGAAAATCATCTCGACCGGATCAGAGTAAATAAGAATATCGAATCAGGCCGCCCTTTTGCTCCCTCACCTCGCATCGGCGACATCTATCTTTTAAGTCATTTCCTAAGACGGACAAGGACGAGCTTTTTCGCAAAGAAAGCTTCGCGCCCAATTGCTTGTATATCGATCGGAAAGAAGCAGCTGCAAATGCGATCAGTGGTTCTTCATTCCTATACCATCTATCTATAAGAGTTGCGTAATTCGCCATGTGCTAAGTCTTGTAAAAAAAGAATTTTTTACTCATAATTTGCAAATGAGATGGACTACTGTATACATTGCTATGTTTGGCGGATCTGCCAGTAGATTCCGCCTAAGTAGTAGAGAGAGAGAGAGTTGTGTTTTAAAATCGGAGCGGGTCAATATTGGGATGGGGTGAGTTTAATTTATTTTGGTTGAAGTTTATGTTAGGCCAATGGATGGTAACACGTGAATATTAGTTAAATTTTCTTCTTCTTTTTTTCAGAATTTTCTGTTAGTAATATAGGAAATGTTGAGCCAAAAAAATAATGGTAGAAGCATTTTTGTTCAAATCGGTGGATGGAGGGTATTTGTGTACCAATTTTGATACTTTAGGAGGTAGTTTTGGCCCTTTTTCCATATTAAAAAACATATATTTATTTGGTGTAAATAGCCGATGCGAAAAAGTTTTTATAACTACATCAACACCCTGCATCTAATCTATGCTAATTCATCAACTAGTTTCGCTTACCGTACAGAAAAAGGTAGGCATGAAATTTATGCGAGCAACATCACACCTGTTTATTAAATTTTGAAAAGATGGAACAACGCAAATATCATATCATGAAGGTGGATGTCATGTACAAAAAGAAAGAGAGTTTAAGATAGAAAACTACCTACTTCTTAGCTGCAGGATTAATTAGGACAGCCTTCTCCATGATGATATTGACCTAATGCCTTTCTAATTTCGTCAATTTTGCTTTAATTCTTGTTCCAAATACAACCAATTAATGATTTTGATTTGCAAACCACAACCATCACTCTTATACCTTCCGAGCTAAAATCCTCCTTTTGCGCTTACATTTCAACCAAATGATATAAACTAGATATTCGCAGATAAAAATTATGAAAGATGAGGTTTCAAATTCAGTCGAGATAAAAAACAAAAAAACTACCTTGAGATAGTTACTTGTTACATGTGCTGCTAGAGGTAGTAAATATAGGATGAAATTGTCAAAAGTATATACAAGTTGACTTGAACACTGTCACTATTATTTAAAAAGTATATATGAATTAGAAATTCGCCAACCACCAATTTTAGTAATGTTTTTCGTGATGGTTTAAGTCTTGTAAACTACATTTACCAACATTAAAAGGCAAGGCAAAAGGGACTCCATGTGATTAAAACGTTACGCGTTCGTCTTTTTGCCAAAGTGCTACGTTTATATATACATGCCTTGAATCTGCTACAACTTTATTATTCTTATATAGTGCATGTTATAATTATTTATCTTTTGCCGAATTTTGCATTGTCTTAACCTTTTGCTGCTATCATATTCAATTAGCAAGTTATTGTTTCTATTTTGGTGCTATTTCAAGTAACCATATTTTATTTCCAGCTTGTAGCGTCCTATGAGGATTCTCTCTCTTTTTTAATACTCTCTTCGTTCATTTTTACTTGTCCACTATTGACTTTACACACCTCTTAAAAAATAATTGTTAGCATAAATTTTAATTGTATATCAGGATCTTGAACATGATAATCTTACACAAAATTGTTACTTACAGCCGACTTTCGTGATGGAAGAGGAAATAAAATTAACCCTAATGGATGGGGAGATGACCAATTTATAAAGATTCTCACTTAATCTGGTACGTCCATCAAATAACCAATCGGACGAATGAGATTTGATCATTAATTAAATATTAATTATGGGCCTTAAACTTATTGGACCACCAATAAATGTAAGAAAATCTTACATTCTCCCACTTGGCCCAATAATCACATAATATTAATATTAATATTTAATATAGGAACATTAGTTGAGCATAAATAAAACTCTTCTATAATGTCCATCATAAATATTACAATACGATAAACTAGTAAATGTGAGTTATGACGATTATATATAATTTGTCTACATACTCCCTTCCATATACTACAACATTAGTAATTTATCGTATCAGGTTCATAAGCTATAAAATATTATGCTCCACAATAATGTCTCATTGAGACTTATCCTGTAATATATCAAAACAACAATGTGTACACCATTATGAGAAACAAGAAATCATTTATGTATATCAGAAACACGTAAATGAGCTCAGAGTGTAAAAACATCGTGAATACATCAGTCATAAATACAGCCAAGACCCATTCTATGTACATGTTCTTTAAATATCTTTGGATGTAAGCCTTTCGTTAACGGATCTGCAATCATGAGATCTGTTCTAATATGCTCAAGTGACACTCTTTATTTCTGAACTTTCTACTTGACGATAAAGTATTTTAATTTCATATGTTTGGTACCTTTGGAGTACTTATCATTCTTGGAGAAAAATACTGCTGCAGAATTATCACAGTAAACTTTCAGCGGCTTGGTAATGGTGTCGACAACCCCAAGTCCTGAAATAAAGTTTCGCAACCATAATGCATGTATTGTGGCTTCAAAACATGCCACAAATTCTGCTTCCATCGTGGATGTAGCAATGATAGACTGTTTGACACTCTTTCACGATATTGCTTCTTCAGCTAGTTGGAACAAATAACCAACATGGATTTTCTAGTGTCAATACATCCAGCGAAATATGAATCTGAGTATCCAACAACTTCTGAATGCTTGGATCTCCAATAAATGAGAATGTAATCCTTCGTTCCTTTCAGGTACCTCAAAACTTTCTTTGCAGCTTTCCAGTGATCAATTCCTGGGTTACTCTGGTATCTTCCCAGCATTCCGATCGCAAAACTAATATCCGGTCTTGTGTAAGTCTGAGCATACATCAGACTACCAACAATAGAAGAGTAAGGAATTGATTTTCTTTCTTTTCGTTCTACATTATTCTTAGGGCATTGCATGAGACTAAATTTGTCCCCTTTTTGAATTGGAATAATTCCTGCTAAATAATTGTTCATGTTAAACCTCTCTAGAACTCTTTTGATATAGCCTTTATGAGATAATTGTTTAACCAAAGAATTAGATCCTTTGACCAAAGCTATTTCTAGGATGAACACGGGTTACTGATAATCCAGGAAATAAAGAGAAACAAGTAATAGACAATATTGGAGAAATATAGAAAAGCAAAGTATATTGTATTCGAAAATCAGATGTCTTTACAAGCTGTATTCCTGTCCCTTATATAGGAGATTCCTTCATATAACGTACAACTCTTGCTATGATTGCCCATTAATGACTAATTATGACATTAATGGGGCGTTACAAAGGATAACGGTAACTGGGGTACGGTTACATAACGTACGAGTAATCAATTGTGGGTCCTTGAATCTGCCCGTAGCTTTGTCCAAATTCATTCTGACCGTGTCTCTTCCCTGTCTTGATCAGGTTGATTTTCCCGTGGCTGATGAGTTCGAGGGTTTATTGAATCGTGCCTCTTTGTTCCGTACCTCTTCAAAGAATCACATCCAGCTGTCGCNCCTCGAAACATTGTATCCTTCTCTGAATCATAGGCGTCGTTTGTCACTTCTATTTAATGCTCATACCACGTGTCCTTCTCGGATTGGTTATGCATTTACTCGGCACCTTTTAAGGTTTTTTCGGCTGCGTCAGTCCCGAAGTGACACCTTCAATTATGACTTTTCATCATCATTTTTCTTTTTTTCCATGTTTGACGGTTGTCCTCAAGTATAAATACCTTTCTTCTTTTCTTTGCTTCCACGAAACACTTTCTAACTTTGTCTTTTGTAAAGAACTTTTTCTTGCCTTTGTAAACATGTCTTCTTCAAATCAACCTCATAGAGCAATAGATATTGAAAATTTAACACCATCTTCTGCTCCGACTAGGAGTCGGAGGGGTGGTAGACTTAGGAGTCTAGGATCCACTCCTTCGAGAGGCTCTTCTTCTTCTCAGATAGTTTCCCCTCCTTCCGCTAGGTTTCTGGTTTCTCCGAGGTTTAGGGCTTCCTGGTCTTTGCCTAGAGGTAGAAGTGAACGCCTTCGTGAACCTGGAGTTGATGAAATTGTTCCTGCTGAGTTTGTCTTTGCTATAGATAATCAAGTTCTCTTAGACCTATCTTCTTCCCTTGAGAGTGCGAAAGGTATCCAACCCTTATTATTGAGGGTCAGATTTCCCTTGTTCGTAGGGAGTGTTTTTGGAGGCCTGATTTCCCTGTCTACATTCCGAATAGTAATCAAAGAATAACATCTTACAAGATGGGATACTCTTTTGTTTATACGTACCCTTTTAGTCTAGGGTTTAGACCTCCCATTGATCCAGTCATAATTGAATTCTGACGTTTCTTCAATATTTGCTTAGGACAAGTTGGTCCGCTTGTGTGGTGAGTTGTCGCATGCCTTAGGAGTTTAGCTTCTTTAGCCTCGGTTCCTTTTACTTTCATTCATCTTATTCATCTCTACTCTCCTGCCTTGTTTTGTCAAGGGGTTTTTACTCTGACTGCTAGGAGTAAAAGAGTGCTGGTAACCCCTGAAGATGATAAGGATAGGGGTTGGTACCTCCGGTATGTCGCTGTACCCACTGTTGGTTTAGTGGGTGAAGAAAATCTTCCCTTCCCTGAGAAGTGGAATTGTGCACGTGAGTATGCTTTAGCTCACATCTATTTACTTTTCCTCGTTCTGACTTGAGATGTTTTACTAACACCGTATCTGTTTCTTCTTTTCTCAGCAATCATGGGTACTGTTGAGAATGTCTTCGGTATCGTGATTGGGTAGAAAAATTATTGTCCGTTGCTCCTTTAGAAGAGAGATCTTGGAAGTACTTCACTGGGAAGTACGGTTGGCATGCAAAGACCCACGGTAAGTGAAGCTTTTGTTCTTGCTTCTTTCCTTACTCGAGCATCTTCTTTCTTTGTCGCTTAACTTTTTCCCTTTTGATAGGGTTCTCTGCTCGTGGAGTGTCTGCTTTATCTATCCCGAAGATGTCTTTGGCCCATGCCCAAGAGATTATGGTTGGTTTGTCTTCCTCGAAGAGGAAGATTGGTGAGTCCCGTTCCGTAGAAGAAGAAGAAGAGGAGGGTGCTTTGGTGCCCAGGCCACGGAGAAGGTGGGTGGTTTCTGACGATGAGTCTACACCCATGACTTTGCCTTCCGTGTCTGTGGTTGAGCCCTCCACCTCTGAAGATGTTTCACATTTCCCGATTCATGAGTCTGTAGATTACTTGTTCCATGAAGGTTTTGACCTTGCACCTGATGATGTCCCTTTGGCTGCTGTTTTTCCTACTTCTTTAAGAGAAGCTGTCTCATCTGCTCCTTTGGCTATTACGGCTTTTGCTGTTACTTTGCCCGTGGCTTCTCCAGTTCCTCAACCCTCCGTGCCTGTTGTTGCTTCATCTCTTCCTGCTTCCATGCCTTTCGCTAGGGAAGTAGGGTCTTCCAGCAGAGAGATACGGCAGGTGATAATAGAGGTTCCAGCTGAGGGGAATATTTTCAAGAAAATGGGTGAGCCCAAAGTGTGGCTTAAGCCTTTGATAGGTCCCACTGAGAAAACCAAGCTAGCCAGCCATAGTGCTCTTACATGGGCCAATGAAGTTATGCATACCTCTTTGAAGGTATGATGCAGGTTATCCTCTTTCATTTTCGTATATGAAATTTATCATATCTAATTGGTTTATTTATCGTAGATTAATCTTATAGGCATGGAGCTTATGAAGAGGATCTCAGATACGGATCAGGAGACAAAAGAGTTGCAGGTTGATGCTGATAATTGAAAGCACAACATGATAGCCTAAGGATTTACATAGATGCCTTAGAAGAGGAAATGAGTACCTTGAAGCGGCAGATGAGGCTCATGGCGGCAGAACTGGCAGTAGAGAAGGCTTGTTCCAGTCAGGCTGATAAAGACAAGAGTATTCTGGAGTCCTCATTTGCTGAGCAGCTATCCCGCGCCTCAGAGGAGATTAGAGACTTGAAAAACTTGCTGGGGCAGAAGGAGGAATACTCAGGCGAGCTCGTGCAATCACTCACCCGTACTCAAGAGGATCTTCGTAATGCTTTAGATAAAGTTCAAACTCTGGAGGAGTCGATTGTACCGTTAAGGGCCGCCCATGAAGCTGCTGAAGCGGAGAAGGACGGATTGAGAGCTGAGNCTTTTTTTTATTTGATTGGTGGTTACCCCCAGCTCCATCGGGGGTAAACTTGGATCTTTCAAAAGTCCCCAACTGACAACTTAGGGGCATTTCGATGTATAAACTATATGCGGCTAAGTACTAGTTTGTACTTAGTTCTTAATTAGCCGCTTTTTTCGAATATATGCAAATTAAGACTTTTTCGCTTCGAGTTTCTGCTTTACTCTTAAGTCTCNAGAATGTTTCCAAGGAAAGTTTTTTTTTTGTTTGAATTTCCACGACATTTTACATGTGTTTGATTATCGTCTAAAACTCATGTTGCAACTGCTTTTGTTTAACAGATTTGATATACACTTGTATTTCGTAACTGTTTTTCATAGGTAACAGTTTTTCGATATTAATACAAGGGAACAACTGTTTTTCACTAGTAACAGTTTTTATAAATATTGGGGTTTCTACCCGCAACTGTTTTTATTGATAACAATTTTATAATAAGTACGAGGAAAATTCTTTTTCATCCTTGTGATTTATCATTGAACATTTCTATTCCTATCACATAGGATGCCTCACCCATATCTTTCATTTCAAAATTCTTAGAGAGAAAATCTTTAGTCTCATGCAATATGCCTAAATCATTAGCAACAAGCATAATATCATCAACATATAGGACTAAACATATAAACTTTCTCCCACTGATCTTTTGGTATATACACCGATCAATGGTAATTTTCACAAATTCAAAAGATGTTATGGTATCATTAAACTTTATATACCATTATCGCGAGGCTTGTTTAAATCCATATATTGACTTCTTCAGTTTACACACCATTTGACCTTTTTCTTTAGTTTCGAAACCCTCTGTTTGGTCCATATAAACTTCTTCCTCGAGATCTCTATTAAGAAAGGAAGTTTTCACATCCATTTGGTGTAACTCTAAATCATAATGAGCCACCCAAGTCATAATAATTCTTAACGAGACTTTCTTTGAGACCGGTGAAAAGGTCTCTTTATAATCAATGCCTCCTTTCTGAGTATAACCCTTGGCAACAAGTTTGGCTTTGTATCGCTCAATATTGCTATTTGAATCGCGTTTGGTATTAAAGACCCATCTACACCTGATTCTTTTAGAACGTTCTGGAAATTCAACAAGATCCTAGAATTTATTGTATTCCATGGATTTTAACTCTTTCTTCATGGAATCAATCCATTTGTCAGACTCATTACTTTCTATGGCTTGTGAAGATGAACCGGATCCTTATTAAGACCAATGTCGAAATCTGACTCTTGCAAATAAACCACGTAATCACCCGAAATAGCCGATTTCTAACTCTTTGAGATTTTCTTAATGGCATTTCTTGTGGTTTATTTGTGTCAGATATTTGTGAGTTAGTTTCTTCATGAAGTGTTTCATTCAAATGTTGCTCTGTGTTGTCAAAGTGTTCTTCAACAACTGAAACAATATTTGGTATTTGTGTAGAAGTAGGCACATTCGTGGGTAATAAAATATTGACCCTCACCTCTTTTATTTCCATACTTTGCTTTTCAACACTCCCACTAACTTCACCATTCTCAACGAATCTTGCATTACTGATTTCAATAATTCTCGAACTATGGTTTGGACAGTAAAACACATACCCTTTAGATTTCTCTGGGTAACCAATAAAATAATCGATTACTATTTGAGAATCTAATTTCTTTTCTTGTGAATTATAAACTCTAGCTTCCGCTGGGCAACCCCAAATATGCAGGTGCCTTGAACTGGGTTTCCTTCCTGTCCACAGTTCAAAAGGGGTCTTTGGAACTGCCTTACTAGGAACCATGTTTAATAAATATACAAAGGTTTTAAGAGCATACATCCACAATGATTTGGGTAATGAGGAATTACTTATCATTCTCCTAACTATATCCATAAGTGTTCGATTATGACTTTCTGCAACACCATTTTATTGAGGTGTTCCTGGCATAGTATACTGTACACATATGCCATGTTCCTCGAGGAACTTTGCAAATGGACCTGGACATTGTCCCGGTTCATTATATTTTCCATAATATTCACCACCTCTATCTGACCTAATAATTTTTACTTTTTTATCTAATTGCCTTTCAACCTCATTAACAAATACTTTGAGAGCATCTGTTGATTGAGATTTTTCTTTTAGCAAATAGAGGTATCCATAACGTGAAAAGTCATCGATAAAAGTGATAAAATATTTTTCTCCACCAAAATATGGAACATCAAAGGGTCCACAATTATCGGTTTGTATAATTTCAAGAAGTTGGGTGCTTCTTGTGGCACCTTTCTTACTATGCTTGGTTTTCTTTCCCTTAATACAATCCAAACATATAGTAAGATCAGTCAAATTTAGGTTCGGAAGAATCTCACTCTTTACTAATCTTTCTAACCTTTCTTTGGATATATGACCAAACGTCTATGCCACAAGTAAGCAGAACATTCATCTAATTAACTACATTTAATTCCAACATTATGTTTAACAGTAAGAACGGATTTAGAAAACCCAATATCAAGTTTCAACTTATATAAACCATTACTAAGAAAACCAGAACCATAAAAAATAGCATTCTTATATAAATTGAAACATCCATTTCCAAAATTTAAATCAAATCCAGAAACATCAAGTCTTGAAAGAAAAATCAAATTCCTAGAAATTGAAGGTACATAAAGAGTCTGTAATAGATCAAGGTGACGCCCAATCTCCATGATCAAACGATAAGTCTTATGCCTTCAATTGGAGCCTTCATATAATTTTTCATGAACAAGAAATCCTTATTTGGATTTGTAGTATGAATCGTAAGGAATCCCTGCAACGTAGTAGATACATGATTAGTTGCACCAGAATCAAGCCACCAAGTATTATTATTCTATTAAATTTGATTCAAAACATATAAAAGCACTAATTGTACCTTTCTTTTTGAACCAAGCTTTATGTTTCAGAAAATCATTGTGATAGTGTCCTTCCTTGTTACAGAAACGACATGTATGCCTTATGTTCCTTCTTAGCATCCCGTGGAGCTTTAGCAGGTTCTTTCTTCTTCTTGAACTTGTTGGATTTCACTTTAAGTCCTTTACCAGCTCCTTGACCCATGAGGTTAATTGAATGACTCTATTGTTTCTTAAGTCTTGACTCCTCCTGAGTAAGCATACTGGACAATTCACTAACATTCCACTTATTCTTAATAGTGTTATAGTTAATTTGAAAAGGTCCATACTCAGGAGGCAACGAGTTCAAAATAAACTGAACCAATAAGGAATCATCCATTTTCATCCCCAAGGTCTGAAGTCTTGCTGCAATGTTAGTCATCTCGATGATATGGTTTTGCATACTACTAGAAAGAGACTTATCAACAGAATGAAAACGTTCTTCCACAAATTTCAGGTATTCCCTGGCACTTTCTGTTTGTGGAATAGTATTCTTAATGTTGTTGGCAATATTCATTCGCATAAGCATAAGACTTAGCCTGTTAGAGCGTTACCATGCTATATGGATAGACTTCTCATCTGCATTGCTCGAATCAGTAATGGCAGCGGACTTATCATTCAGTAGAGCCGAGACAAGATCCATCACACCTAAGTGGAACTAGACTTGTTCACGTCATTCAGAGAAGTTCAATATGTTGAACACAGTAACAGACGAAGCATGCGAATGAAAAGGAATATCTGCAAAATAGATAATATATTCTCACAAATCAATATGGATTCAACAAAACAATTAAAGCATATCATAATTCTCCTTTGGGTAACAACTACGACACACTATCATAATTTAAATGCCATTTAGTCTTTAATAGGTAATTAAATATTTTTAACCAAATATATATGCTATCTTTGGAAAGACAATATATATTTGACTAAGAATATTAATTTACCTCATCATATTCACTATTCATAGAATAATTGATTCACTTTTGGGTAAATCCTTAAGTTCTAGCAGTAGTGAAAATTAATTTACCCACTAATTTTTAATTATAGACATTTCATTAATTTCATGGATAAACTATAATTTTATGTATGCAAAATTTCATTAACATACTAGTTTGGCCACTTTGGTGACTAACAAACTAGATAAACATAAGTGCACACATAAAATAGATATCATAAGATTTTATGCATGTGAATACTTTAAACGGTCTAGTTTGATCACTTTGGTGACTAACAAACTACATAACATAGAACACATGCATAAAATTAAGTGCAATCATTAAATAAGTAATCCAAATTATGCTCCAAAATATTAAGATAAAACTTTACTACCTCACTGTAAACATAAAGGGCTGAACTTAAGATAAACCAAACACCTTTACAAATTTAAACATTATATATAATTGTATGTAACTAGAAGTGTTTTCCTTAGTGACAGTAAAAGATTAAACCATACGACCTTGAAAGGATTTGAACAAATTCTGGGTTTTTTATACATAAAATAATTTGGAACCTAGTTTTCACGTCTCTAGGGTAAGCACAAAACCAAAAGGTTGTCGTTCTCGAAAAGCAGAGACAAAATTCTTCTTAATTTCTATCATTTTTTCCCTCTTTCTAATTGCTCCATAATCTTAAAAGCAATTAACAGATTAGAGTTTAATAATGTATTCTGCGAACAGAATCTAAAGAACATGATAATATATTTAAACCATGCTTCTTAATTGCCGAAGACAATACATGATTTCTAAACAACAACACATTCATAAATACTTGTTCTTTAATGAAGATTATCCGTTCAAACAATCCAGTCTACTGATACCACATGTTAGCATAAATTTAAATTTCATATCAGGATCTCGAACATGATAATCTTACACAAAATTGTTACAGAAAACATACTCGAATCGTAAGCCATCATCGTGAAGCGGAAGCGTTAATTGAAATTGGTTTCTCGCCCCTTGCCTTAGCTTTCGTTACCGCCGACTTTCGTGATGGATGAGAGAAAAATAAAATACGGTAACCCTAATGAGTGGGTAGAGGACCAATTTATAGAGGTTCTCACTTAGTCTGGTACGTCCAACAAATAACCAATTGGACAGATGAGATATGATCATTAATTAAATATTAATTATGGGTCTTAAACTTATTAGGCCACTAATAAGAGTAAAAAAATCTTACAATAATAAATAAAGTGCATAATTTAGCATGATAGCCATATTTATTAGTGCATATTTTTAATGGATTTAAGAAAATAATTTGAAATGAGTAATTAATATTGTAGGTATAACGGGAAAAAATAAATTATCTTTTCTTAATATACGAAAAGTAACAGGTAAAAGTGAAAACTATTTTTACAATACTGGATAAGTAAAAAGTGAGCAGAGGGTAGGGTTGTGCATGGATCGGATCACATCGGATTTAGCACATTTTGGATCAGATTTTCGGATTTCGGATTCTAGAAAATGCAATCCGAATCCGATCCGAATTAATATCGGATCGGATAGGATTTTAAAGTTTGGATCGGATCAGACCGAACTTTTAGATTTCGGATCGGATTATTATGGCTCAAAGTTGCAAACTCATATGTATATTTTCTTTGTAAAAGAGGCAATACAGTAGGAAAAATTCATGTTTATGCAATTATGAGAGTACTATGGTACCAATATAGCTAAATCCATCAATTGTAAAGGTAATAACTTGGAGAAAAATATAAAAGAAGTACTAATTATTCGAAATTAAAGTTTAGTATTTATACATGTCCTAATAATTTCGGATTTCGGATCGTATTAAACTTATACCAATCCGAATCCGATCCGAAATTCAAAATTTTAATAAACACAATCCGAAATTCAATCCAATCCGAAATCCGATATTGAACGAATCGGTTCGAATTTCGGATATCCGATTGAACAATCCTAACAGAGGGGTCATATGACAATAAGTTCTGTGTACACTCTGGCTAACCATTACGTAAGCATCATCACTCTCCAACCAGCCCAATAAAATTTGTTCTTGCACCCTTTTCATGAGTCCGGAACCTAAATATGGTATTTTTGGACAAGTGTGACATAAATGTGTGTAAAAAAAAGAGTGATTGTTATACATATAACGCGGTTTTAAACCGCGCTATGCTTTAACCGTGTTTTGACCGTTAAAGTATAGCGCGATTTAAAACCGCGTTATACATATATAGCGCATGTATAAACCACATTATACATAGTTGATTTGACAGATATGTATAGCGTATTTAATAACTGCGAGCGCTATACCTATATAAATAGGGGCCCTTCTTCTTCCCACGATCAGAAGAACCAGACGACCCCTTATTAAAAAATCCCAACCAGATCGGTCACCTCCTATTTTTCTCCAAAAAACTTTTAGTGGGACCCACCCGTCACACAAAAAGATAAGAACGTAGGTCCCACATCCTAGCAAAGCATTCTATTGTTGTGTTTCACCGTTTCAGAGTCTAATTTTCAGCTAATCGACTTTCCGAAAAACATAAATCGAAGTATTCCGATTTAGTTTATGTCGAAACTCTTATAATAATGCACATTAGTTGTCTTGAATGTGTTCCATGTTGTTTTGTGTATTGTTTGCGAAACTAGTATGTTATATTTATCCGGACTAAGTATTAGTGTTCTAAAAAAATATGTAAAAATTGAGAAATCATTTTTTTTTGTTAATAAAATGTTAATAAATATCTTTTACTGTTTTATATGTATTTTCGTGAATGTTATGTGATTAAAATGTATTTGTTGTTTATATTTAGTTTAGATTATTTATTTGCTTAAAGACTAGTGGCCTTTTAACGTAGTAAAATGTAGAGCCTTTTAGCGTAGAATCCATGTAGTTTATATATCTCTTATACTTATAGATGAAACACAAACTCTGTCCAATTTACAAAAATTAATTATTTAATTTAAAAAACAAACACACAAAATTATGAAAATTTTAGAATTGACACACATAAGAATTCAGGATAGCTTGGTGCTACTGGGCCTCAAATATCGAACCTGAAATTCATAGGTATATACTCAGTCTGATTACATAATTAATAATTAATTATTTAATTTATAAAAGAAACACACAAAATTATAAACATATTGAAATTGACACACATAAGAATTCATGGTAGCTTGGTACTACTGGGCCTCAAATATCAACCCCGGAACCCATATGTATATACTCAATCTAATTAAATAATTAATAATTAATTATTTAATTTATAAAACAAACACACAAAATTATAAACATATTGAAATTGACACACATAAGAATTCATGGTAGCTTGGAGCTATTGGGCCTCAAAATATCAAGCCTGGAACCCATATACTCTGTCCAATTTATAAAAAAATATTATTTAATTTATAAAACAAACACACAAAATGATAAAAATATTGACACATATAAGAATTGTAATCACACGACCGGTCGTTTTGCCTTATCAGACCCCGTTCCCCTAAATAAAATTTTTCATAGCGGCTTATTGTGATTTATGACTTGCGGGGGTGGGTGGTTCGAGTTTCGGAAGTGTTTAGAGCACAATTGAACACTTGGTTCCTTCAGGTTAGCCTTTAAGGTCAAGTTTGACTTCGGTCAATATTTTTATTAAACGACCTCGGAATCGAGTTTCGACGGTTCCGATAGCTTCGTATGATGATTTCGGACTTAGACGTATGTTCGGAATGGGTTTTGGGTGACCCGGGAGCATTTCGACGCCCAATATCGAAATAAGAGTTCCTTAAGTTCATATTATGGGTTGGGACGTGTTTTTGTGTTATTGAGGTCCGAACGGAATTTCGAGATGGGGAATAGTTCCGTTATGCATTTATGCCTTGTCTGCAAAATTTGGTGTCATTCCGAGTAGTATAGGTCAAGTCAGCGCATTGTTAGCGAATTCAAGAAACTTAAAGTTCCTAAGTTTGTTTCTAGGGGTTTTGAGGTGTGATTTTGAGTTTTAGCGTTGTTGGGGGTGTTCCGAAGGTTCGAGCAAGTTCGTATTATGATTTGGGACTTGTTGGTATATTTGGACGAGGGCTCGGGTGGGCCTAGGTGCCTCTCGGGCACCAAAAGAGGCCAAAAACCAGCTGAAGCAGTTGCTGGTGCACCTGATCTGGTGTGACCGCAGGTGCAGTTGCCCAGTCGCAGGTGCGAGACCGCTCCTGCGGTCCCAGCCTCGCAGGTGCGACCCCCAGGTGGATTTCCCAGTTCTAGCAGGTGCGAGCCCTTTTCCGCAGGTGCGGACTCCTGCCCGCAGGTGCGAGCCCAGGCCCTTGTCCCATTTTCCGTAGGTGCGAGCTATGACTGGCAGGTGCGAGACAGCAGGTGCCGTCGTCGAGTCGCAGGTGCGGAAACCCCTATAGGCAGTAAGGTCTTTAAATGAGAAATTATCCTATTTTCACTCCATTTTCTTCCACCATAGACGATCTTAAGAGCTTGGAAAAGAGTCCCACGACCTAGCTACTAAAAGGTAAGTGAATTCTATCCTAAAGTTAGTTAATGCATGAACTCCTAGTTGAATTTAACTACCTAATTAGTAAAAAATTAAGGATTTGGGTAGTAACCTAGGGCTTTCGAGAAGTTAGAGAATTACCCGTGAATTGGCTATGAAATCATACAAAAATCATATATTAACGACCCTTAGGTTATGGGTGGGTGTTTCATTCGAGAATTTTCAGAATCCGAGCATACGGGCCCTAGGGTGGATTTTGGGATTTCTTCAAGAATGATGAATTTGACTAAATAGTAGGAGAATTCCATGCTTCGAGTATAATTTGATATATTTACGTAACGTTTGATTAGTTTTGAGTCCTTGGGTGACAAGTTCGGAGTTTCGGGCGCATTCTTGACCCGTGGAGTAGGCTCGATGTGAGGTGAGTCTCCTTTCTAGCCTTGTAAGAGGGAACTGTTCCCCTAGGTTATTTAAATGGCTACGTGTTAATGTTTGTGGGGGCTACGTACGCACAAAGTGACGAGAGTCCGTATATAGCGACTATTATTGTTATGTCAGGGTAGTTAGGCCTACACCATGCCTTGTGTTTTTCTTTGAAATGAACAACATGCTTAATGAATTAATGTTACATGCGGCTTGTCTCCCTGAGATCATGGAATTTGAGAAATTTTAAGGAATTGTTCACTGAAAAGTAATTTATAAAGAATAATGTGTGGTTTGTGTGTGCATGTGACCGCTTCGCAATTTACATTCCGCGAGAGGAGTGCTATTTCCCCCACTCTCATGGGAGCGGGTCGTACGCCACAACGAGATTGAAAGATATATTATGGTTCGGGCTGTTCGACCCTCGGCAGTGCACATATATGATCATTATGAAGGGTCAGGCCGGTTGTCCTTATCCTGTATGCGCATGCTAAATTGTAAATGATTCTTTTATAGATATTGAGCGGACAAATGTTTTTAAAAGAAAAAGGACAAATGAAGTAGTAATTGTATATTTACTTCCAGTATTTATTTGAATTACAGTTATCTTTAATGTTTACTATTTTACCATCCTTGTATGTTTGTTACTGATATTATATCTTGTTTAATCATTTTTGTTGGACCTTAGTGAGTTTCAAGTCAGCCTCTCGTTACTACTTCTTCGAGGTTAGGCGGGATACTCACTGGGTACATATTTGATTATGTACTCATGCTATGCTTTTGTACTTAATTGTACAGGTTCTGAGGCTGGTGCATCTGGTTATCAGACCGGAGCTCGATTCTGATCATAGTTGGACCTGACTTCACGGTGAGATGCTTCTCCTGACGATCCTCGTCAGCACCATTGAGTTTCTTTTGCTTAATTCCCGTCTATTTCTTTCAAACAGTGAGGTTGTATATTATATCTTTTGTATATTCTGTTAGTATGCCCGTAGGATTTGTGACACTAGTTCCTGGCACACACGTGGTACTTATTGTGGATTACATGTCTATATATATATATTGGCTCACGCCTCTTTATGACCGCTTTTGATTTAAACTAGTTAATTATCCTTTTCGATTTACATTTTAAGCTTTAAAAACTTGGTATATGTTGAAATGTTTAATCAAATAAGAAAGAACCCTTAGTAATTTGAGTGTTGGCTTGCCCGACCCCACTGTTGGGTACCATCACGACCTGAGTTAGGATTTTGGATCGTGACAACATAGTATCAGAGCTCTAGGTTCACGTAGGTCTCACGAGTCACGGGAAAACCCAGTAGAGTCTTGCGGATCGGTACAGAGACGTCTGTACTTATCTTCAGGAGGCTATAGGGTGTTACGAAAACCTCTCCTTTTTTTATTCTATCGTGCAGTCGATGGTTTACTAAATCTCATTCTTCTATTCTCACACAGATAGTGAGGACGCGTGCATCCGATGTTCCAGACCCGGGAGGGGCTGCTACCCCCGTTGTCCGAGGTTGTGGCAGAGGTCGGGGGAGGGCACCAGCCCGAGGTAGGGGATGAGGGCGTCCCCGAGCTATTCCAGTTGCACCACCACTAGAGGATCCTACTATAGAGGAGCAGGGTAAGGTTCCCCCAGCAGGTCCTGCTCTAGTGGACTTTATGACGGCGCCAGGCTTCCAGGAGATCATGGGTCGTATGATGCTGTTTATGGACACTATGTCCCAGGCTGATTTATTTCCAGCAGATCCTGCCACATCTCAGGCGGGAGGGGGGGCCCAGACTCCTACCGCCCAGGCTGCAGGTCAGGCAACAACATTTCATCATACCCCGGGTACACTGCCCATGGGTGGGGTCCAGCCTGTAGCAGCAGCACCTAAGCCCAGACCAGCTACGGACGGTGATTCGTAGAAGTTATTGGATAGATGGACTCGATTGCACCCTCCAGTATTCGGGTGTGAGCGAGGCGAGGATGCTCAGGATTTTGTTGACAGGTGCCGGGACATGCTGCACAATATGAGGATATTAGAGTCCCATGGAGTGGACTTCACTACCTTCCAGTTAGAGGGCAGAGCACACAGATGGTGGCAGTCCTATATTCTCAGCAGGCCAGCAGATTCTCCTCCTATCACTTGGGAGCAGTTCACTCAGATGTTTCTAGACAGGTATATCCCACCCTCTGAGAGGGAAGAGCTGCGATATCAGTTTGAGCAGTTGGAGTAGGGACAGATGTCAGTGACAAATTATGAGGCTAGATTCTCAGAGTTGTCTCGCCACGCACTCATAATATTACCTACTGATGCCGAGAGAGTGCGGGGATTTGTAGCAGGGCTGCACTCTGATATTAGGGCCAACATGGCCCGAGAGGTGGAGATGGGGACTCCCTATCAGCTGGTGGTCGAGATAGCTCGTCGGATTGAGGGCTATTGATCGAGAGGTAGAGAGCAGGGTCAGCAGGAAAAGAGAGCCAGATTCTCCGGGGATTTTAGAGGTGCCCCAGTTAGGGGCAAAGGTCAGTTCGGTAGAGGTTAGCCTAGCAGGCCTCCATATTCAGTACCCCCACGACCTCCCCGAGGTGTTCCTGAGAGGCCTCATTTCAGTGCCATGCCAGAGTGTTCCTACTGCCCTCCAACCATTCAGAGTTCACCTAGTGGTTATTCCAGTTATCCGAGATCCCCCAGTCCCTACTTCAGTGCTATTCCAGAGAGTACACATTGCTCTCCGGCCATTTAGGGTTCCTCTTCGGGGCAGCAGGCCATGATACCTGGAGGTTGTTATGAGTGTTGAGATCCAGGTCATATGAAGAGGCATTGTCCCAGGTTTCGGGGCAAAGCAGTGCGGCAGGGTTATCAGTCTATGGGTCTGGCACCAGCCGTCAGGCCACCTAGAGGTGGGGGACAGGTCGGCAGGGGTCGTCCTAGAGGTGGGGGCCATTCAAGGGAAGGTCGGCCAGCTCCTGTTATCCTGGCGAGGCTCAATCTTCCGGTGCTCCAGCTAGATTCTATGCTATTCCGTCCAGATAATATGTAGTGGCCTCCGAAGCCATGATCACAGGTATTATTACAGTATGTGGTAGAGAGGCATCAGTGTTATTTGATCCAGGATCCACCTATTCCTATGTTTTGATCTTATTTTCTCATTTTCTGGATGTTCCTCGTGAGTCCTTGGGTTCTCCTATATATATGTCCACTCCTGTGGGAGATTCTGTGGTGGTAGACCGGGTTTACTGGTCCTATATGGTTACATTCTGCGGGGTTCGAGACTCGAGCGGATCTCTTATTTCTTGACATGGTTGATTTCGAGGTTATTTTAGGCATGGATTGGCTATCTCCTTATCATGCCGTGCTATATTTCCATTCCAAGACAGTTACTTTAGCCATGCCTGAGACGCCTAGGCTGGAGTGGAAAGGTTCCTCAGTTAGTGCAGGCAACCGGGTTATTTCATTCCTGAAGGCTCAACATATGGTCGAGAAAGGTTGTCTGGCCTATCTTTCTTATGTGCGGGACACCACCGCCGAGTCTCCGACGATTGATTCAGTGCAAGTTGTTTGAGAGTTTGTTGATATTTCCTTCAGACCTTCCGGGCATGCCTCCGGATCGTGATATTGATTTCTGCATTGATTTAGCTCCTGGCACCCAGCATATATCTATTCCTCCGTACCGTATGGCTCCGAAAGAGTTGAAGGAGAAACTTGAGGAGTTGTTGGCTAAGGGGTTCATCAGACCGAGTGTATCGTCGTGGGGTGCTCCAGTTCTGTTCATGAAAAAGAAGGATGGGTCTATGCGGATGTGTATCGACTACTGCCAGTTGAACAAGGNTGCAGGGTGCTCGGGTGTTTTCTAAGATTGATTTGAGATCGGGATATCATTAGTTGAGGATTCGGGCCTCAGATGTTCCGAAGACTACTTTCTGTACGAGATATAGCCATTATGAGTTCCTGGTGATGTCCTTTGGCTTGACTAATGCCCCATCAATATTTATGGACTTGATGAACAGGGTGTTCAGGCCGTATATTTATTCCTTTTTCATTTTCTTCATTGATGACATTTTGATTTACTCACGTAGCCTGGGGGAGCACGAGCAGCATTTGAGAGTTGTGCTCCAGACTTTGCGAGAACAGAAACTATATGCTAAGTTCTCCAAGTGTTAGTTCTGGTTGGATTCTTTGGCATTCTTGGGGCATGTGGTATCCGGAGAGGGTATCAAGGTTGATCCTCAGAAGATTGAAGCAGTTCAGAGTTGGCCGCGTCCTACTTCAGCTACAGAGATCAGGAGCTTTTTGGGCCTAGCAGGTTATTATCGCCGATTTGTGGAGGGGTTCTCTTCTATTGCGGCTCCGTTGACTAGATTGACTCAGAAGAATGCCCCGTTTCGATGGTCCGATGAGTGTGAGTCGAGCTTTCAGAAGCTTAAGGCAGCATTGACCTCCGCACTAGTTCTGGTATTGCCTTCCAGTTCGGGGATGTATACAGTGTATTGCGATGCTTAACGCGTTGATTTGGGATGTGTGTTGATGCAGGAAGGGAGAGTTATTACTTATGCTTCGCGCCAGCTGAAGGTTCACGAGAAGAATTACCTTGTGCACGGTTTAGAGTATGCGGTGATTGTTCAGCTCTAAAGATTTGGAGGCACTACTTGTATGGGGTGTCCTGTGAGGTTTATACAGACCACCGCAGCTTGCAACACTTGTTTAAGCAGAGGGACCTTAATTTGAGGCAGTGCAGATGGCTTGAGTTTTTGAAGAATTATGATATCACCATTCTTTATCATCCGGGCAAGGCAAACGTGGTAGCAGATGCCTTGAGCAAGAAGGCAGAGAGTATGGGTAGTTTGGCTTACATTGCAGCAGAGGAGAGACCTCTAGCCTTGGACATTTAGTCCTTGGCTAATCGCCTGGTGAGGTTAGACCTTTTAGATCCTTTCTAAGTTTTAGCACATGTGGTTGCTTAGTCTTCATTATTGGGAGAGATTAAGGCTCGGCAATTTGATGATCCGTACTTGGCAGAGCTGCGGGAGACAGTGATTCAGGGTGGTGGCAAGGAGGTTACTATTGGCGAGGATGGTGTTCTGAGACTTCAGGGCCGTCTATGTGTTCCTAATGTCGATGTTCTGAGAGGGAGGATTTTAGAGGAGACACACAGTTCTCGGTATTCTGTTCATCCTGGTGCTACGAAGATGTATCGTGATTTGAAGCAGCATTACTGGTGGAGGCGGATGAAGAAGGAAATTGTGGAGTAGGTTTCTAGGTGTCTTAATTACCAGTAGGTTAAGTATGAGCACCAGAGGCCAAGAGGTCTACTTCAACAGATGCCCATTCCAGAGTAGACGTGGGAACGCATCACGATGGACTTCGTGGTTGGGTTGCCTCGGACTTTGCGGAAGGTTGACGCGGTTTGGGTTGTGGATAGATTGACCATATCAGCGCATTTCATTCCAGTGGCTACTACTTATACTTCTGAGAGGCTAGCCCATATCTACATTCGGGAGATAGTCCGGTTGCACGGCATGCCAGTGTCCATTATATCAGATCGAGGTCCTCAGTTCACCTCACATTTCTGGAGAGCATTGCATAGTGAGATGGGTACCCAGATAGATCTCAGCACAGCATTTCACCCTCAGACTGATGGTCAGTCGGAGCGTACAACTCAGATATTAGAGGACATGCTCAGGGCGTGCGTGATTGACTTCGGAGGTCAGTGGGACCAGTTCTTGCCTTTGGCCGAGTTTGCTTACAATAATATATTCAGTCTAGCATCGAGATGGCCCCATTTAAGGCTTTGTACGGTCGGCGATGTCGTTCTCCTATCGGGTGGTTTGAGCCTGGCGAGGCTAAGTTATATGGCACCGACCTGGTGAGAGATGCTTTAGAGAAAGTGAAGATGATTCAGGAGAGGCTCCGCACAGCACAGTCCAGACAGAAGAGTTACGCGGATCAGAGGGCGCGTGATGTATCATTTATGGAGGGAGACAAGGTTCTATTGAAGGTCTCGCCGATGAAGGGTATTATGAGGTTCGGGAAGAAGGGAAAGTTGAGCCTGAGGTTTATAGGTCCCTTCGAGGTGTTGAGGCGTGTTGGGGAGGTTTTTTATGAGCTAGCTTTACCTCCCAGCTTATCAGGAGTTCATCCAGTCTTTCATGTATCCATGCTCCGGCGGCACCACGCCGACTTCTCTCACGTGGTAGATTTCAGCACTATTTAGGATGAGGGGTTGGGCTACGAGGAGGAGCCAGTTGCTATTATTGATAGACAGGATCGCCAATTGAGGTCTAAGAGAGTTTTTGCGGTGAAGGTCTAGTGGAGGGGCCAACAAGTCGAGGAAGCAACCTGGGAGTCCGAGGAAGACATGCAGATCAGATATCCGCACTTATTCAACACTTCAGGTATGATTTTATACCCGTTCGAGGATGAATGTTTGTTTAAAAGGTGGAGAATTTAACGACCCGAACGGTCATTTTACGTTATCAGACCCCGTTCCCCTAAATGAAACTTTCCATAGCGGCTTATTGTGATTTATGACTTGCGGGGGCGGGTGGTTCGAGTTTCGGAAGTGTTTAGAGTGATATTGGAACACTTGGTTCCTTCATGTTGGCCTGTAAGGATAAGTTTGACTTCGGTCAAAAATTTGAGTAAACGACCACGGAATCGAGTTTCGACGGTTTTGGTAGCTTCGTATGATGATTTCGGACTTAGGCGTATGTTCGGAATGGGTTTTGGATGACCCGAGAGTGTTTCGGCGCCCAATATTGAAATAAGAGTTCCTTAAGTTCATATTGTGGTTTGGGACGTATTTTTGTGTTATCGAGGTCCGAACGGAATTCTGAGACTGGGAATAGCTCAGTTATGTCATTTATGACTTGCCTGCAAAATTTGGTGTCATTCCGAGTAGTATAGGTCGGTTCGGTGCACTATTAGCGAATTCAAGAAACTTAAAGTTCCTAAGTTTGGTTCTAGGGGTTTTGAGGTGTGATTTTGAGTTTTAGCGTTGTTGGGGGTGTTCCGAAGACTTGAGAGAGTCCGCATTATGATTTTGGACTTGTTGATATATTTGGACGGGGGCTCGGGTGGGCCCAGGTGCCTCTCGGGCACCAAAAGAGGCCAAAAACCAGCTGAAGCAGTTGCTGGTGCACCCGATCTGGTGTGACCACATGTGCGGTTGCCCAGACGTAGGTGCGAGACTGCTCCTGCGGTCCCAGCCTCGCAGGTGCGACCCCCAGGTGGGTTGCCCAGTTCTCATAGGTGCGAGCCCTTTCCCGCAGGTACGGAGCCGCAGGTGCGGACTCCTGCCCGCAGGTGCGAGCCCAGGCCCTTGTCCCATTTTCCGCAGGTGCGAGCTATGGCTCGTAGGTGCGAGACCGCAGGTGCGGTCGTCGAGTCGCAGGTGCGGAAACCCCTTTAGGTAGTAAGGTCTTTAAATGCGGAATTATCCCATTTTCACTCCATTTTCTTCCACCATAGACGATATTGAGAGCTTGTAAAAGAGTCCCACGACCTAGCTACTAAAAGGTAAGTGAATTCTATCCTAAAGTTAGTTAATGCATGAATTCCTAGTTGAATTTAACTACCTAATTAGTGAAAAATTAAGGATTTGGGTAGTAACCTAGGGCTTTCGAGAATTTAGTGAATTACCCGTGAATTGGCTATGAAATCATACAAAATTCATATATTAACGACCCTTAGGTTATGGGTGGGTGTTTCGTTCGAGAATTTTCGGAATCCAAGCATGCGGGCCCGGGGGTGGATTTTGGGATTTCTTCAAGAATGATGAATTTGACTAAATAGTAGGATAATTCCATGCTTCGAGTATAATTTGATATATTTATGTAACGTTTGATTAGTTTCGAGTCCTTGGGTGACGAGTTCGGAGTTTCGGGCGCATTCTTGACCTGGGGAGTAGGCTCGACGCGAGGTGAGTCTCCTTTATAACCTTGTAAGAGGGAACTATCCCCCTAGGTGATTTAAATGACTATGTGTTAATGTTTGTAGGGGCTACGTACGCACAAAGTGACGAGAGTCTGTACGTAGCGACTATTATTGTTATGTCCGGGTAGTTAGGCCTACACCATGCCTTGTGTTTTTCCTTGAAATGAACTACATGCTTAATGAATTAATGTTACATGCGGCTTGTTTCCCTGAGATCACGGAATTTGAGAAATTTTAAGGAATTGTTCACTGAAAAGTAATTTATAAAGAATAATGTGTGGATTGTGTGTGCATGTGACCGCTTCGCAATTTACATTCCGCAAGCGGAGTGTTATTTCCCCCACTCTCATGGGAGCGGGTCGTACGCCATAGCGAGATTGAAAGATATATTATGGTTCGGGCCGTTCGACCCTCGACAGTGTACATATATGATCATTATGATGGCTCAGGACGG
Organism: Nicotiana knightiana; assembly: GCA_005239525.1. Lineage (NCBI taxonomy): Eukaryota > Viridiplantae > Streptophyta > Magnoliopsida > Solanales > Solanaceae > Nicotiana > Nicotiana knightiana. The sequence goes on along the minus strand of ML438614.1, from coordinate 548 downwards.
TTGTCTTTATCCTGTACGCGCATGCTAAATTGTAAATGATTATTTTATGGATATTGAGCGGACAAATGTTTTTAAAAGAAAAAGGAATAATGAAGTAGTAATTGTATATTTACTTCCAGTATTTATTTGGATTACAGTTATCTTTAATGTTTACTGTTTTACCATTCTTGTATGTCTGTTACTGATATTATATCTTGTTTAATCATTATTGTTGGACCTTAGTGAGTGTAAAGTCAGCCTCTCATCACTACTTCTTCGAGGTTAGGTGGGATACTCACTGGGTACATATTTGTTTATATACTCATGCTACACTTCTGTACTTAATTGTACAGGTTCTGAGGCTGGTGCATCTGGTTATCAGACCGGAGCTCGATTCTAATCATAGTTGGACCTGACTTCACGGTGAGCTGCTTCTCCTGATGATCCTCGTCAGCACCATGGAGTTTTTTTGGCTTAATTCCCGTCTATTTCTTTCAGACAGTGGGATATTATATCTTTTGTATATTCTGTTAGTATGCCCGTAGGACTTGTGACAGTAGTTCCTGGCA
>ML438613.1:0-34531 GCA_005239525.1 Nicotiana knightiana | reverse complement strand
TATATATATATATATATATATATATATATATATATATATATATATATATATATACTCTAGATCGAAAGGGCTATCCCGCTCACATAACATCACTACTACGCGGGACCTCAACATATAAGAAATTATCAATCTGTTTCACAACTCACACGGCACAATCATAATATTACATGAATTTGACGAAGACGGAACAATAACCTGATATTCCAACACCCCTCCTTGAGGAGAGCCATATGAAAGGAACACATCTGCCTCACATTAAGCCCATAATCTTGTTTAAATCCATTCATACACTTCAAGCCGATTCTACATGCAATGAACCAGGCTGATAGCCTCACCTGGGTCCATAATAACCCACTTCCTCTCATAATACGCAATAACAACCATCATAGCCGGGACAAACACCCCACAATCCACAACTGAATGAACCAAACGCCTTCCAGGCATAAATTCTCAAATACGCAATATTACACTTCTTTATACTCAGTCCAAATATTCAATCCATTAAGTGACTACATGCCACACTTATACAATCTTCCTGCGGTCACGCTACCACGACCTTTCACACAAGGTAGCAAGTTTGCACATCCACCACTGGCCACACTAACGCTGTAAAACAAATCAAGAACCCATAACCAGGGTACAAAGCCTCTTCCACCGAATATTGATCCTAGGTGACATTGAAGTTAACACTAGCTTACTGTGGACTTTCAAATCCCTTTTTCTTGCTCATCTGAGCTTATGACATCCTTGCTAACACCGAACCGCAATCCCGATTCTTACTCCCAGTTACACACTGTTTACTGCACCTAACATGCCAATATGAAATTGTGCAAGAATTCCATCATAACTCCTAAACCACTAATAGGGTGAACACTTTATCATATAGAAACCTTTTACTTACCTCGATTCAAGAGAACCATCACAACACACGAGTGAATTCCCACAATCACAATACATGAAAATCCTTAAGTAGTGGTCTGAACCATCATAAACCTTCCGGGATCCGCCTACACCTGACAGGCCATAGCACTCGAATGCTCCCACATGAAATCTATTACGACGGCTGACAAGCCCCGCAAATACCGACCCAAACCACATGCATAATTTAATTACACTGACAAAACTGATCACTGCCGTATACGCACCATTCAACCATGGATAACCACTTTATCTTCTTTCAGTCATCCTTAATTGCCTCAGAAATAATAGTAAGTTCATTCAACTCATAGCAACTCAACCTTCACTCATCCTGAGTGACCTTGATTCATGAGACCACGCTGCCTAAATCTCGCAACCCATCCCATACCCTCTTGATAATCTTTCTACAAATCCGGAGTTTACTCGTCTTAGTCCCCTGATACTATCCTGCACGCTGAAATTAACATAGAGCACACCGACCATTTTCCCTTTCGTAGAAATTACTCTACAAAAGCTCGATTCTCGATCATACTGCTGCCTGAAACCCTTAGACGTCGCGTTCTTAACTTTTGAACTCACTAGGATAGCTATTAAGAGTCACCCACTCTGACTGGCCGCGAGTACAATAAACTCCAAGGCTCTTCTATCACATGAACACCCTTTTCCTTGAAGCACGTGACTGAGTCACTACCCTGACAACTAACCTATGCCTTAAGCATAATTCTGAATCTTCCAAAGCCTAACCCTAGTCCGATAGGGCCAACTTTTGCACACATTCATCAGATCCCACGCACAATCACCATTTTACTCCACTCCCTTAGCTGCAATAACTTGCCAACACGCCGACAATTCGCAAACCCATGATAACACAACCCTACAACCAGACTGCAGGTGGTGGGACTCCCCCACTTAGCCTGAAGCTACTCTTTGCACCACTTTAGACCCTGCTGAGATCTTTTCTCCTTTGTTAGCATGATTTTGCTTAACCAATCCATCCAATTCTTCCGAATTTCCCTGTCAGCATTACCTCACTGAAACATTCCAACCATGCAACCGCTAACCCATTCACAGGAGATAACCCACCTTTGGAAATCACCAACTTTACCAGTCCATCCGCTCCTCATGGACATCTACTAAATGCGCTACAACATCTTCAAATTCACTGCCACATTGTGTCCTTCTTCATTCCTAACAACTCTTCCATGTTGTATCCAACCTACCGCCGAAATAACCCATATTTAAACTTAAGATTGTGGACCCAATCACCATCCACTAAAGCTCTCAAACTTTCCCTCAACATAGGCAGATGTCTTACCACTGAACTCATGTGCTATGCTGCCACTCTCCCACTTGATAACTCGCTTCTTTAAACAACTACCTGACTTTCATTCCTTACACCTGGCCTTTTAGAAATTTAGCCGCCGCCTGACACTTCTCACATGTCTTCCTTCGTCCTATGCTTCCCAATTGCTGCCTCAATTCCATATCATTCCCTGCAGCTCTTAAACCAGTAGTTCGTCACGACTTCAAACTCTTCGAAGATCATCTATCTCGAGTTGCCTTCATTAACAATGCTCATCCGGTATGGAACCACCGTACCTCACGGTCCCTGACAACCGCTTATTCAATATTTCTTCACCATACTCTGATCCCATGCAACCGAAGAAACCATACCACCGACAACCTTAACATATTCCATCCGATCAGTGACAACAACATCATATCAGAGGTGCATATCCCACCTTACTTGAAAACACCAAGTCTTACTACTTTATCAACCCCAAAACCTGACCATTTATAGTTCAATTGCCTTCCTTCCGCCAGAATCTAAATATTGAAATCTCGAAATCACACTCTGAGAAGACCTCCCTTCAAACCATTCATCAGGACTCAACATATGGGCAAGCATTCTATCATCATATCGACATCGCGCGATACCCAATCGCAAGCATCATCTCTACCAGAGCATAGCCTTAAGGCTCTCATAAACACAACTACTGAGCTGAAACAACATATTATTCTTTTGCATGGCAATAACAACAGCCCCAACAAATTACACATGGAAAACATCTCGAATTACATCGGTAGCATCATTTCAATTCCTTAAATTCCCGATTCATAGCAAGCGTTTCGCGATGTATGAGATTGAGTAGGAATAAACATAGGCATACGCCTTAAAGGAATCAAATCGCACAATGAGGAATAAGGAATAGAAGTACTCCTAACAGCCCTGTATCCCCTCGAAGCTAAATACAGATGTCTCCGTACCGATCCGCAAGACTCTACTAGACTTGCTCATGACTCGTGAGACCTAAGGGAACCTAGTGTTCTTATACCATGTTGTCACGACCCAAAATACATTAAGGTCGTGATGGCGCCGTACACCACCGTCAGGCAAGCCAATCATTAATTAGTTGAAATAAATTCATGTTTTAACATTTTATGAAATCGTTACCTTTCATTTTTACAAGTCATAATAGAAAATAAAAATTTATCAAATAAATACGACAGGTAAACCATTCTATTTATTAAATTAAATCCCAAACACATATCCCAGAACCTGGTGTCACAAGTGCATGAGCAATTTCTAAGAATTTATACAATCATTACAAAGCTTGTCCGAGATACAAATTGGATAAATGGATTAAAACAAAATGAATACAATACGAGGGAGACTCTGTCAGCTGCGGATCGCCTCCGGATGGTACAGCTTGCCTAAGTCTCCAAACCAGCTACATCGCTGTGAAAGTACCTGTGTAATAAAAATGCACAACAAGTGTAGCATGAGTACGAAAACAACGTGTACTCAGTTAGTCGCCCGCCTAACCTCAGAGAGGTAGTAACGAGAGGTCGAATATGACCCTTTCTAGAGGTCAATTTAGTATATTCTAGTGAGACATTAAGCATGGATTGTATTGGTAAAAAAGAGCTTCACACGCGTAATAAATCTTGATGTCTCAGTAGTCTACGTGGAGCAATAAAGACACGACAGCTGGACGGGAATCTATGAAGAGGTATGAGGCAAAGAGGCACGGAAAATCACACCTATAGGTTAATTAGCTACGGAAGTCTCAACCTGATTGAGAAGATGAAGAGACACGGTCAAAATGTATCTGGGCAGAATAAAGGGCAGATTCAGAGATCTTCAAATTAGTGATCCACACGTTACACAACATTCACGCAACAGTTACGGTTTTTCATTGTAACGTTATATTAATGTCATAATTAGTCATTAATGCTCAATCACTGAAAAGGGTAGACGTTATATTAGGAAATTCCCTATATAAGGGAGAAAATTATAACCTGTATAGGGGAGAAAAACAAAACATTCGAACCACTATTGCAATACACTTACTTTTTGTGCATCTTACTGCTTTCCATTTATGAGTTTACCTACAATTATTATCTTATTCTTTGGTTATCAGAAACTCGTGTTCTTCTTAAAATAGCTTTGGGCAAAGAATCCAATTCTTTGGTTAAACAAACCGGTTCCGTTACCGGGAATCTGATAATCTTTGTTTGCTTTTCAAGTGATATCCTCTGAACTATGTCGAACTCCAACGACAACAACCAGCAAAGGAATGGAACCCGAGTTCCATCGCCTTCAGGAACCCCACGTGGTTCAAGGGAACAATCCCCAGAAAGATCCAATAACAACAACGATAATAATGATCAAACAGTGGAACAAGATCGTGTAAGGAAAATGTTTGCAGAGTATGTAATCCAGGCTTTGCAAGAATTTGCGAGGGGATTACCAGAAGCGTCACCTGCACCACTGACACCACCCCCCAATAATACCATCACCATGGAAAATCCTCAATCTGGGTTGGAAAACTGAAGAAGGGGAGATACTCCTAATGAATCTTCGAAGCGAGACCAGGTATGTCTAATAACTCTAAATTACAGACTTTATTACTAACTTTACAAAAACAGATGAAGAAACAAAACGATCAAATCGAAGAAATTCCTGGAGTAGCACCTGTTATCAAAGGCATTGACGTTGATATATATTCTCAACAACCTTGGAAACCAAGTCCAGCACCCGTACCCATTCCAAAGAAGTTTAAAATGCCTGACGTACCTAAGTATGACAGGACAACCAACCTACGCAACCATGTGACTGATTTTACCACCGGAGTGAAGGGCAACGACTTAACAAAACAAGAAATTGAGTTGGTTCTAGTTAAAAAGTTTGGAGAAACACTTACCAAAGGGCCGCTAACTTGGTATTCTCTTCTCCCTGAAAACTCTATTGATTCTTTTGATGAGCTTGTNGGATGGAGGACATCTTTAAAATAAAACAAGGAGACACGGAACTACTTCGTGAATTTGTAGACAGGTTTCAACGAGAAAGAATGCAACTACCAAGGGTGCCTGATAATTGGGCAGCCATGGCATTTGCAAGTAATCTAAATGACAAAAGCTCAGAAGCCACGAGGAGACTCAAGGAAAGCTTGAGAGAATTCCCAGCTACAACGTGGAACGATGTTTATAGCAGTTACAATACTAAACTTCGAATAGAAGAAGATACCATTGCTCGTTCGAAAGAGGAAGATTATACCAGATCCAGACGTTTAGAATCAGACTGGATATCAGGTAAAAATAGGTACGATCATTACTTGGGACCATCGGGACGTGAAACTCGTCCCAGGTTCAAAAACACCAGGTCAGATTATAGACGACCAAGCAGAGATGGGGGCTCGTGCTTATCTAGATCCAGAAGGGATCAAGATCAATGACCTAGAGTTAATGCGCAAATTGGGGATTACACCTTTAATGTAAGTACCTCCGAACTAATTTCAGTGTTAAGAAATATGGGTGATAAGGTTCGATGGCCCAAATAGATGAGGTCAAACCCGAATAAGAGGAACCCAGATCTCTGGTGTAAATTCCATAATGATCATGGACACAGAACTGCAGATTGCAGATTTTTGCAAGGTGAGGTAGAACAATTATTGAAACAGGGCTATTTGACAGAATTGTTTAGTGAAAAAGGTAAACAGGCATATATGAAGAACAGGCAGGACCCCCCAAAACCTCCATCTCCAAAATGAACCGTCAACGTGATACACGGAGGTGAAGAGGTAAACAGAGTGGTCTGCAAAATGACCACGAATTTTACAATTACACACGGAAAGCGGGTTCGTGAAAATCTGGAAGCAGACGATATAACCTTCGATGATGTAGATATCGGCAGATTAATGCTTCCTCACAACGATGCTCTTGTAATATCCTTAATTATTCATGAAACTAACGTAAAAAGAGTGTTGATTGATATAGGTAGTTCAGTCAATATCATTTTGCTAGGAGTCGTAGAATAAATGTTATTAGGGAATCAAGTAATCCCAAAGGCACGATCCATATCAGGGTTTGATAACTCTACGGTTATAACAAAATGAGAAATTGAATTTAGCACTTATGCTGAGGGAGTGATCAAAAGTAACAGGTTCCAAGTCATCGATAATGACATGGCTTATAACGTAATCGTGGGAAGGCCACGGATCCACGACATGAAAGCAATACCCTCCACCTTGCATCAGGTAATTAAATTCCCCTCTGAATGGGGGATTCAACAAATTAGAGGCGATCAGCAAACCGCTAGAAATATAAATTCAGTGGTACACTACAACAAAAAAGTAGAGGTGAAAGAATCAAAGGATAAGGAAATATCCCAAGCAGGTGACACCGCCCAAACAAGCATGGAAGAAATTACTACCCAAATAGGTATGGAAGGTATTACTGCTGAAACAGGTACATAAAAAAATACTTACGAGAAAGTGAATCAAGTCACCACGGAAGAGGCGTTGGACCACACAGATGTAGATTCCAGACCGGACGTCATTCATGAACCAGAGGAAGACGAGCACATCAAAACAACTACAGAAGAGCTCGAAGTTGTTCCATTGTCTGAGAAAAAGCCTGAACAGAAAGTGTATATAGGCACGAAGCTAAGTCCCGATCGAAGAGGTAAGTTAATTGATTATTTAAAGGATAACACAAATTGCTTTATGTGGTCCTACTCAGATATGACAGGTACCCCGCTAGAGGTGATGACTCATAAACTAAATGAAGGTCCATCCTTCATACCTGTTAAGCAGAAGAAAAGAAAGCAAGGACCATTCAAGAACCAAGTGATTGACGAAAAGGTATAGAAACTCTTAAAGATTAGTTCAATACGAGAGGTAACGTGCCTAACACTGTGGTAGTACCTAAAAAGAATGGAAAATGGAGAGTATATGTAGATTATACTGACTTAAATAAAGCATGTCCCAAAGATTCATTCCCATTACCACATATAGATCGAATGATTGATGCCACCGCATGTCATGAATTGTTAAGCTTTCTATATGCGCATTCTGTTTATAATCAGATTAAATTGGATCCCTCAAACGAGGAAAAACCTCCTTTATTACAAACAGGAGGACTTATTGTTATAAAGTCATGCCTTTTGGCTTAAAAAACGCTGGAGCCACTTATCAAAGGCTAGTGACCAAGATGTTCCAGGAACATCTGGGAAAAACAATGGAAGTTTACATCAATGACATGCTGGTAAAACTAACACAGGCGGAAAACCATTTCCGGCACCTCTATATTACCTTTGACATTTTACGTAGGTATAATATGAAGCTGAATCCAGAAAAATGCGCCTTTGGCGTAGAATGAGGTAAATTCTTGGGTTTCCTTGTATCAAACAGGGGAATAGAGGTAAATCCTGATCAAATTAAAGCTATAGAAGAAATACATGATGTAGTTATAAACAAAAAAGAAGTTCAAAGACTAACATGGAGAATTGCAGCCTTAGGAAGATTTATTTCCAAATCTTCCGAGAAATGTTTTAAATTCTTTGCAGTTCTCAAAAAGAAAAATCAGTTCGAATGGACTGAAGAATGTCAATAGGCTCTCAAAGACCTAAAGGCTTATGTATCAAAACCTCCGTTGTTGTCAAAGCCAAAGGAGGGGGAGAGGCAATATGTCTACCTTGCTGTCTCGGAAATTGTTGTAAGTGCAGTATTGGTAAGGGAGAATAAAGGTAAAAAAAATATCCTATTTATTATGTAAGCAAGACATTACTAGATAATGAAACTAGGTATCCACATCTAGAAAATTTAGCCTTAGCCCTAATCGTGCCATCTAGAAAATTAAGGCCATACTTTCAATGTTATCCAATAACAGTTGTGACCTTGTATCCATTAAGAAACATACTGCATAAACAAGAACTATCAAGAAGATTAGCCAAGTGGGCCATAGAATTAAGTGAACATGAAATAATATATCGGTCTAGGACTGCAATCAAGTCTCAGATCTTAGCTGATTTTGTTGATGATTTTAGTAATAGCATTGTCCCTGAAGTGGAAAAAGAGTTACAACTCTTCAACGGTGTTAATCCGGGTCTATGGACCCTATTTACCGATGGTTCTTCCAATATAAAAGGTGCCGATTTAGCATAGTCTTAATATCACCCATGGTTGAAAAAAAATGACATGCTATCAAATGTTATCCTATAACTAACAATGAAGCAGAGTACGAAGCTGTTATTGCAGGATTAGAATTCGCACGAGAGCTTTCATCGAGCAAATCGTGGTCAAAAGCGATTCCCAACTGGTAGTAAATCAGATGCATGGGACTTACACCGCTCGAGAGACTCGGATGCTAAAATATCTGGAAAAGGCTCCAGAACTCATGAGAAAATTCAAAACATGGAAGGTAGTACAAATACCTAGAGAGGAAAATGCCGAAGCAGATGCATTAGCTAACCGTGCAACAGTGACGGAAGTAACAAACAAAGACAATGCAATTTTCGTTCATCTATTCCATTCAGCGATGGACCAAGATAGAAATTAGGTAACTTTCAACAATTTAACCTGTGATTGGAGAAACGAAATCCTAAATTTTTTACAGAATGGCACCGTACCTGAAGACAAGAAAATAGCTCAAACACTTCGCTGCAAAGCTGCACGGTACTGCCTCATTCGCAACTCATTATATCGCAAGATGTTCAGAGGGCCCCTAGCAAAATGCCTCGGATCTAACCGAACGGAGTTTGTGATGAAAGAAGTCCACGAATGATACTGTGGAAATCACTCAGGGGCGAGATCCTTAGTAAAATCCTTAATCAGAGCTGGATATTATTGGCCTAAGATGGAAGAAGAGGCCGAGGACTTCGTATCCAAATGCGACAGGTGCCAAAGGTTTGCCAATAACATGCATCGACCAGCGGAATTATTGCATCCAATAATATCTCCATGGCCCTTTATGAAATGGGGGATGGACATAGTGGGACCTCTTCCCACAGCTAAACGACAGGTATGGTTTTTTCTCGTGCTAACCGACTATTTTACGAAATGGGTAGAGGCAAAAGCGTTCAAATATGTGCGAGAAAAGGAAGTAAAAACTTTCTTACGGCGAAACATCATATGCCTCTTTGGGATACCAAAGGAGATCGTGTGTGATAATAGCCCACAATTCATAGGCTCGCAAATCACAGAATTTTTCGAAAGCTGGAAAATTAAACGGATCACTTCAACACCATACCATCTTGTGGCTAAAAGTTAGGCAGAGTCAACGAATAAAGTCATAATCAACAATCTAAATAAGCGGCTAGATAGAGCCAAAGGAAACTGGCCGATGAGTTACCAGCGGTACTATGGGCATAAGAACAACTTCAAAAACAGCCACGGGAGAAACTCCGTTCGCACTTGTCTATGGCTCAGAAACCATAATACCTGTAGAGATTGGCGAACCAAGCATAAGGCTTACAACATCCACGGAGGAAGCAAACAACGATGAATTGAGGACCAAACTGAACCTGCTCGAACCACGGAGAGAAGCAGCACTGATACGGATGGCAGCTCAAAAACAAATCATAGAGCGTTATTATGTAAAGCTCATCTCAGGTACTTCAAGTTGGGGACTTCGTCCTCAAAAATAGTCTTTCAATCAACGAAAGAAGCAAGCACAGAAAAGCTAAATCCTAACTGGGAAGGACCCTACAAAATCGGAGGCATAGCTGGGAAGGACATCTACGAGTTGGAAGCTATGGACGGTAGAATCCTACCAACAAGTTGGAAACTTGAAGAAGTACTACTTTTAAGGATAAGAAGTACCCCCGGTCAGGTATCACACGTTCGATTTTATTTTGAACATTTAAAATTTTACTAACATTTTTAGATGATAGGCATAAAGCTAACCCATCACCAGATGATGATATTAGACCTGCAAAGACGCGAGGAAATAACTAAATTCCTGGTCTAGGATTACACTTTCTGATGGACGTTTTAAAGGGTTAAGCAATCATCATCTAAAAACTATATACCTTCGAGTCCCGTATGTTTTTCCTTTTTGGAAAAAGGAACACAAGATAGGAATAGTCAAGTGCTCGAGATTTCATTCTTCAAAGCTCAAACACTTGGGGGATTATACAGTATGGAAGGCAAAGACGAAACAAAAAATACTATCAAAAAGTCAAATCTCGAGCTTGAAGATCCATCTACCCAATAAATCAAGCGATATGAGCAAAATCAAAAGAGCCAAAGACTCAAACACAATACCTCCAATCCAAAAAACCTTCGAAAATGTTCAGGTTAAAAGAAAAAACGTTATCCACGAGGAAGAAATGCGCATCCTTGTACTTATTCAAAAGAAAGACAACTAAAAACAGTTACGAAATCTTTGAACTTATACAAAAAACTGTTGTCAAATAAAACAATTACGGATGCAAGAGCATTTTCTCGTGCTTATTGAAATTTGTTGTCGACAAAAACAGTTACGATTTAAAACCCCAACTTGAATAAAAACTGTTACAAATGAAAAATAGTTGCTCTCTTATATTAACTCGAAATAACTGTTACATACGAAAAACAGTTACGAAATACAAGTGTATATCAAATCTGTTAAAAGAAAACAGTTGCAACATGAGTTTTAGACGGTAATCAAACACATGTTTTGAAAGTTAAAAAAAAACGTTCCTTAGAAAATTTTTTAAACATGTGAAAATTCTATCACTCTATTGCATTATTACACCTTTATAAAGTTGAGACGTATTCTTCATTAAGTGTCGATCAATAAAAAAAAGGGCCATTTTCATAAATTATGCCTACAAGGCACACATTTAATATGACACCATGCCTATTACAAAAAGGTACGAGTAATTCGAAGCATTCTATATGCAAAACTTAGAGGTAAACTTAAACCTCGAAAAATAAAGCATGCAAAAGATTTAAAGAGTGAAACAGAAACTCAACGGAAAACAAAAGTCATACTTGCATTAATATATTAAAACGAGTAAGTAAAAACTAAGTATTAACTTATACTTAGTCGTATAGAGTTTTTTATACATTTAGGTGCCCCCAAGTTGTCATTTGGGGACCTTAAAGAGATCAAAATTTACCCCCGATAGGACTGGGGGTAACCACCAATTGAGACAAAGAAAAAAGAAAGGGAGGAACCAACTTCTTAAACTTCATCAGGACGGGGGTTAAATTAACTAGCAGAAGGAGCAGGAGCGGCTTGGGACAAAGAGACTTGAGCAGCAAGAGCCTCACCTTCAGGTGAAGAGAGATTCTGACCTTGCTGAGCCTTCTCAATGGACTCCTTGATTTTTGCAATTTCAGCATTAAGATCGGAATTCTCTCGGCTCATTTCAGTCAATGTGTCGAGGTGAGAGTTCCTATACACCCAACTAACATCGACAGCTGCCCTGTCTTGAAGAGCTTTGTAATCCTTCTCTCATAGCATAACTTCAGTTGTTAGTTCCTCCCTCTCAGTCACAACAACATCATTAGAGGCCCTTAAAGGAGCGAAAGACCTTTCCAGGAATTGAACTTTCCCCAAAGAGTTATGGAGATCCTCCTGGGTCTGAGTAAGATATTGCATTAGTTCGCCTCATACTCCTCCTTTTGGTCTAGTAAGGCCTTCAAACTCCTGACCTCTTCAGAGGCACGAGACAGCTGCTCCGCGAATGAGGACTCTAGGACACTCTTATCCTTGTTTAAATGATCAGAGGATGCCTTCTCCACAGCTAACCCTACCGTCATGACCCTCACCTGCTGCTCCAAGGTACATTTTTCTTCTTCTACAACCTCCATGTTGAGCCTTAAGCTTTCATACTGCTCCTTCCATTTACTTGCTTCAGCATGCCACTCCTTTACTTCCTACTCCGTATGAGAAATCCTTTTTATAAGCTCCGTGCCAATAAGATTGATCTGCAAAAGAAAGCCAATTAGATATGGTAAATACATGTACAAGAATGAACACAAGAAAATGCATTTTATCTTTAAAGAAGTATGCACGATTTCATTAGCCCATGTAAGGGAATTGTGGCTGTCCAACTTAACTCTCCCTATCGGGCCTATCAACGGTTTTAACCACACATCAGGCTGGCCAGGCATTTTAAAGAGGCTGTTGATATTCAATTTTTCCTCAAAACTATTTTTAAACTTGTATATATACCTTCAGAATCAAGTTACATAACAATTGGTATTTTTCCATAATTTTCTCATATTTTTATTAAGTTATTTCTAATTTATCCGGTTTTTATCTCTAATAATTAATTATAAATTGCATTACAAATGATTTCAAACACATTTCTTGACCTAATACATTATTTTTGATTTTTTTAAGATCAAATTATTTCATAACTGGTCAAATTGGCACTTTTTGGCTACAATTGCAATAATTTTGCAATTATAGCCTAACCATATGTTTTATGATATTAGTATCCAATAATTGGTCATTTATATTTTTAAATCCTGATTAACCATTTTTTATTTAAGTTCTTAATCATCAATTTCATTTTTTCAGTTATTAGTTACTTTTAATTAATTTTAATTGAGCATTTTAACATTTTAATTGAGTATTTAACAGCTAGCCATTTTTTATTTAAAGTCTGGCCCCTAACCCAATTAAACTAGCCTAGACCCCCAAGCCCAATACACTATCCTACCTGTCCCAAGTACATGTTTAATCTGAACCGCTGATTAATTTCAATCAACGGTCCAGATCACCTATTATAATAATTAACCTAAGACTACGCCCCCCCCCCTGTATCTCATTCTCTCCCTCTCACTTCTGAGCCGCCTCTCTCAACTTCTCTCTCGTCCCTTCAATTGACCTGATCTTTCTCCGGCCATCGCCTTGCCAGAATCTATGGTGATTTATCAGTCTTATGGCTCCCCCCTTGAACGTGTGTCACTGCCCTGAGTCCCTCAGGTGAACCTGAAGCGGTTCAACTCCTACCTATGGTCCTTCATGCCATTTTCCGGCCACCCATGGCCACCCGAGTAAGGTTCTTACACTTTCCGGTGGAAACCGGTAAAACCTTGAGTTTTTCTCTCCTTTTTGGGTTCTCTCTTTGAAACCCTAACTTCTAAAACTTCCGATCTTTATAGATCTGTAATAGATCTATACAAATCTTGAGTTGTTTTGAGGTTTTATTTAAAGGTTCTTTATTTTCCCTAAAAACGATTTTGTTTTCCAACTAGGGTTTCTAGAAAACCTTTCTGCAAAAAACTATTTCCTCGAGTTTAAGTATACTTCTATGATTCTGTTCATATTTACACGGGTTTTGTTTAAAACTGTTTTTCATAATTTATTATGTTAAAACTTTAGTTTTAACAGTGCATTAAAATCTTAGGTTGGTCTTTCTTTCGATTTGTATGTGTCTGTCTCTCATGAATATGTCCTGAGTTTCCAATGATTTTTTTACCCTATTTTGCTCATTAGAGTTCTTGATTTTGGTTTCTTCTGCTTATGTTGTAGTTGTTCTGTTTAATCCCTCTACGTGTTACTGTTTTGTTTAGATGAATCTCTAAATCTATGTGATTTCTTGCCACTATAGTCATTAGGGTTTCTGACTCTTTTATCCTCCCTGTTATATCATGTTCGTTTGTTAATTCCTTTAATCATTTATTGTGTGCTAGTATTGAATCCCTGATTCTATGTGATTTTTACTTGAATCCCTGATTTTCCTGTCCTATTGTGTGCTTACTTCGTGTACTCACAGGAATCAGTATTACTCTTGTTTAAATCCCTAATTTCCTGTGATTGATTTCCTTTAATTGATTTCCTGTGATAATATCTTTACGACATTTAGTTACTTCTTTCCTTATGACATGACTGATTTTACTATCAATTGATTCTTACAGTAGTGTTTTTATTAAAACCTTATGAACATGACCCCAATTTCCTACTTTGTGCTTACTATGTTTGAAATCTTTCCTTATTTATTATACACGATTCCTTTCCTTACTTGATACTTGTTCTAACCGTTTGAAATTTAACTCCCTTAATTAAGGGAGTACTAGTACTGATTTTGCAACTAATTGATTCTTTGAGTTTCATAATTACTGGGCAGTCTAATTATTACCTTATTTTCACCTAGTTTCAAACTATATATATATATATATATATATACTATATTCATTCCATGACACACCACACGAACAATTAATCTGTTCAACTCTATCTCACACAACTAAAACTCACTCTCTATTCTCTCTTCTGTGCTACTTGCTACTATTCTAAGTTAACCGGCTGCAAGCCAAGGCTAACTCTAGTGCCTCTCCTATTTCTGCTTTCTTCACTTCACCGGTATGTTCTAATTCAGATTCCAGGCCTCAAACATGTTTCTATTACTGTTTCAATTTATAGTGTTTCTAATATGCTTCTATTTACTATTCTGTTGTTCAACATGTAACTAATATCCTGAAACCCCTCTACCTGTTAATTTATGATTTACTTGTCAATGACCAGCATGTTTCTGTATACTTAACACCTGCTTCTTATGTGAATCCCCAAGCCTATGACTAGTACATTGGTTTAATCATGGTCTTAGTTGTTTGGTATTAATATGTTAATCTAATCCGGTACTTTACTGCACCACTGATCCTCTGAACCCTTAGGAGCTTCTGATTGCATGCCTATATGTGTTTCTTCCCGCTACATGCTTACCCTTACTTGCTCTGTATTTGTCCCTCAAATCCCATTACCCCTGCTTGTGATTGTGGGGCTATTCCTGGTCCTTTGTGTGATGTTGAACTTGGTGTTCCTGCCCTTTTGGTGGTTAAACTTCTACATTATAAAACTATTCCAACCAAGTTTCCCTCTTTAAAACTGTTTTCTTACTTATCCTTTTCAAAAATGTTTTCTTACTTAACCTTTTCAAAACTATGTCAAGCAATCTCATATATACTCTTAGAAGTATAGGTTCTGCCCCTTCTGTGTGAGCATTGCCTTGGGATCCTTGAGCTCCCTCTAAACTTTGATACACAGAGGCTGGCCATTCCACAATGCACTTACTCTATCTTGGCTATGAAATCTGGGTGTGAGCACTGTTCGGGATCCCTTGAGATCCTTAGGGAACTGTGACACACCTAGATCATGTAAAAGGTTGTGAATAGAATGGAAATGAGGCCTTCTAGAGATTCTGGGCCTATCAATAGGCTCCCTATAGCATAACTTCGTCTTTTCATTATTCAGTTATGTAATTCGTGCAAATGCCTTTAAAAATTATTGTAAACAACTCTTTGGGGATGGATAGTGAAAAGGGAGGGGTAAATATGCATGCTATAACTATTAGAGGGTAAAAGACATGCTATTAGGTTTTAGTCCTTATCTGCGCAATAGAAACCATGATTAGGACCCATATGTGAAAGATCATGCATTAGAGACCATGTTCCCCAGGTCTTACACTTACTGTTTTCAGTATTTATTGGCATCTCATTTCGAAAGTCCTGTGCTAAAATGTGCTAATAACCTCTACGCTGCTATGTACACTTAGAGATCCTGTTAAGGATAAACAATTGTGATGACCCAAAAGGTCATCCCGTGTAATTGTAGCTAAATTTATGTTCCGAGGCCATGAAAGCCTCCTTTTATCTCATCTATATATATGTGCGCAGCCCGGGCGTGTAGCCGGGAAGCCGTTATGTGGAAAATTGACAAAATGATGTTCTTATAATAATTATTTAAATAAAGTTGACTTTGGTCAATATTTTTGGTAAACGGACCCGGACACATGATTTGACGGTCCCGGAGGGTTCGTAGGAAAATATGGGACGTGGGCATATGCCCAGAATCGAATTTCGAGGTCCCAAGTCCGAGAAATAAATTTTTAAAGAAAATTATTTTCTGAAAATAAAAAAGACTTCTGAAAATGAACTTTGATGTGAAATCTGTATTATCGGGCCCGTATTATGGTTCCGGAACATGTTCAATATGTGCTATGTGAGTTATCTGTAAAATATTGTAAGAAACAGACTTGGTTTGACGTGTTTCAGATCAAAATTGGAAAATTTATAAGTTTATGAAGTTTGAGAAAATTCTATTCGTCTGCACTCACTGGGGGTGTACAGACTCCTGGAGGGGCTCCTACATCCCAAGAGCTATATTGATATGGCGTGCAACCCAATCCATATATTATATATATTGCTGCGGCGTGTAGCCCGATCCATATATAATNATATATATATATATATATTGTTGCGGCGTGCAGCCCGATCCATAACTATCCTCACATACTCGGCCCTCAGCCTCACTTAGCCATCCTCACAAGCCACTCGGGCAATTCATCTCAACTCACGGGACTCAGCCCAAGCTACCTCTCAGAGTTTCAAAACAGTGTGATAATAATAAAAATAACAACAAGTAAAAAACATGACTGAGTTCACAATTGTTCTATCATGATAGTGTGAAAATAGTGTAAAAGTACCTCTGAGGGTCGAAACAGGTCGGCACAAGGCCCCAAAATGGCTCACAACCCATAAACAAGTATAAATTTCTAAAATACAAGATGTCGTAAGGTTTCAAATCGAATACGCGGCTTAATAGTCACTACGGGACGGACCAAGTCACAATCCCTATTGGTGCACGCCAACACGCTCGTCACCTAGAATGTGTGTCACCTCATTTTCCAAAACAGTATCAAATGCCGGGGTTTCATACCCTCAGGTTTAGAGTTACAATCGTTACTTACCTCAAAACAACTCAAAAGCTACTCCGCGATGCTCTTGCCCCTCGAATTGGCTCCCAAATGCTCCGAGTCTATCATAAATCAGATCAACAACATCAAAATATGCTAGGGAGATGAACCCCAATCGAAAACTATCAAAATTAGGCGAAATTCCCGAAATTGGCAAAACCCAAGCCCCGGGCCCACGTCTCGGAATCCGACAAAATTTACATCACAAGAACCCTCATCCTCCCACGATTATATACATACGAAGAACACCAAAATTGGATCACAATTGCCCCTCCAATTACTCAATCAAAGTCCCAATCTTTTCATGCCCTAACTTCCCCAATTTTGGGTTTAAATCCAACTAATTTCCGGTTTAATTACTTAGAAAACAACATAGAATCGAGTCAGGAAGTCAAAAATCTTACCTCCAAGTGATTCCCTTTTGGTTTCCTAAAAAATCACTCTCAAAAACTTCAATCCCGTTCAAAAATGGTGGAAAAATGAAGAAGGATTGCGGATTGGCTATTTAAACATTGCCCAGCTCATTAACTCACTGCGATCGCGGGACCACCCACGCGATCGCGAAGAACAAAACTACCTCCAAAGTTTACTCATTGCAATCACACCATTTACCTACACGATCGCGAAGCTTCGACTCCCTGACCTATGCAATCGCGTACCCAACCACGCGGTCGCGAAGAACAATTGCAACAACCTCACGCTCCTCCTTTTCTTCTACGCGATCGCACAAGGAACCACCTGACCGCACTGCTCAAGACTGCCCAACCTATGTGATCGCAAACCTTATTACGCGATCGCATAGAACAAATTTTCCTGCCTCAATCTTTACTCTACGTGATCGAAGTATTTACCACGGGATCGCGATTAAGAAAAAATCTGCTGCTAAAACACCAGAAAAACAGCATACTCCTTAAGACCAAAAATGCCCGTTTGAGCATCCGAAAAACCCCTCGAGGCCCTCGTGACCTCAACCAAACATACCAACACATCCCATAACCTCATTCAAACTTAGTCGAGCCTTTGAAACACCAAAAACAATGCAAAAACACCAAAATCACATCAAATTCAAGCCTATGAACTTTGAGATTTCTAAGTTTCACCAAAGATGCTGAAACTATCCAAAACGCATTTGATTGACCTGAAAATTTTCACACATATCCAAAATGACATTACGAACGTGTTCCAACTTCCGAAATTCCATTCCGACCCCGATAGCCCATTTTCCACTGCCGACCGAAAATCGCCAAAAACCATCTTTCGCCAGTTCAAGCCTAATTCTGCACCGGACATCAAAGCCACATTCTGAACACACTCCTAAGTCCCAAATCACCTAACGAAGCTATCTGAACCATAAAATCTACATTCTGAGGTCGTTTACCAATCAGTCAACTTCAGGTTGACTTTTCTAACCATAAGGCCAACTTAAGAGACTAAGTGTCTCATTTCTCTCCAAAAATTGCTCTGAACCGGAGCCAACCAATCTAACATAAAATAATGAAGATGAACCACATATAATGAAGCAGAAACGGGGAAAACAGGGCTATTACTCTCAGAATGACCGGTCGGTTCGTTACATCCTCCCCTACTTAAACATACGTTCGTCCTCGAACATGCCAGGAGTTGTCCTCCAACACCATCAAACTGCCGCGTAGCTTACCATGCACATACTCGGAGGTGATCCCACGTCACCCTATCCCATATAGGTCCAATTGCACAACATAGTTGAAATTTCAAAATCCAATCCTGACCCATAAACCTTAGAACCAAATTCCCACTTCTGAAATAATATACAAGATCAAAATTCCACAACTATAAATTAAACAAGTCTGAACATGCTGGATCAAGCCATATACGCACCCCAGATGAAATCACATAATACACCTCGTGACTCAAACACCCATAGCCATAACTCCTAATCATAATAGCTGCTCAGAGCAACCCAATACGGTACATAATCTCTTATCAAGAAATGCTTCGCTCAAACACTTTCATATACTGCCGATGATGAAAGAAACACGTAAAAATTAACAACCATTCGTCCGATCAGTCAGATATGAAGCTCCCCCTTCCCAAACAATAATTATAGCAGATTTTTAAGCCTACTCCCGATATTTATCATTCCAACTATGCTGTAGTCAATCCTGACAATATTCATTCTAGGTCCAATGACCTCTTCTTATCCAACATGACCACTTTGATGACGTGACACATCAATACAATTCATAGCCATAACCTGTGCAACTCGTGCACTCAATAACAACATCCCAATGTAATCAGATTATGTAAAAGATTCACAAGAGAGGACCATCCTTGCCAGCTCAACAAGCACCATCACAACATCACGCCAAGAGCCTGGTACACATCGTAAAACCAAAACACGCGAATCTGACATCGAGGGTCATACCTCCAAATAACTCTCCTACAATGTGTGATCCCATCTATACGCTGGTCCACATGACATACTCCAAGCCACCTTGCTCAAAATCAATAATCATGCGAAATTCTACATCAAGTACTCGAAGTGCATTTCCATAACCACGGGGAATCAGACGATACAATGCCACACGAACCCGAAAGAACATAACAAATACGTCTCAATCCCACAATACCCAATTACTTACCTTACTCAAATATATCTATAAAGCCCAATTAGAACTGCACCATATGTGCCTATAAACAACTATCACCACTCCTCGCAACACCGAAAGGTAACTCATACATCACTCCGGAACACAAATAAATTCAATGACAATCGAATGGTAGATCCCTCAACAATAGAAATTCGGAGTCAGCAATTCCGACCCGGTGCAGAACACACACTCGTACTGGCCTACCAATAAACCTAAATCAACTCTGGTCACCCACACAAATAGATAACTCACTGAAAAGTTCAGAATAACTGAATCATGGTACATACTAACATCTGACTAGCTATGTTCGCATGTTCACAGTTCACTACCACAAAGTAACCTGTTTATGAGAACTCTAAGTCTCGAAGTCATGAAGCGCACCAATTACTATATCTGATCTCAACTTCACCGCTCGAATACATAACACATCCCTAATACTCAATCATTCCACAAGGGATACCCCTATAATTCTTCTGTGGCACCAAGCAACCATGAATATCAATAGTCGAATCCAACAAGAGGGCGTCTAAATACCAATGAAGTACCCTTAAATCCACACATTGCCCTTTCTGAAATGTATACCCTCATCAAGCCACCCAATAGTGATATCATCAACCTAGTCGTCTGAAACTGCCGATGATGTCTAAGAAATTTTTGTTTTGAGCTGCCTTCCAGAATTGAACCGTGACCTCACATAGGCAAATCTCAACTCTGCCCAACATACCGCATACGACATACCATCCTATGATAAACATGAGAACCTCATGATCCCTTTCGAGCCACAGGCAACTACGTACCCAACTAGCCACGAACATTCCATTTGGTCCCATTTAGAAGCAAAATCACTATACATCACCTGCACCTCACGCCAATAGGAAATATGCACCTCTTACCGTGGTAGAAACCATAGGGACTATCTGAATGCCATTGTACAATACCAAACCGTCAGGACCGAATCCTTCTAACTCAACCAAGCTACGCAGGTTACCAAAACCCAAGAGCATTGCTAAGAAACAGCTGGAAAAAACCCATTACCTCATGAGCACCAAAAGAACTAACTGTATCCCTTACCATGCCAATCCGACCTACTACCAAGTTGTCCTATTTATCCAAGTTCCTTCTGACTTACCTTCGAATTGATACTTCTTCTTGCCATAATAC
This sequence comes from Nicotiana knightiana, assembly GCA_005239525.1. Taxonomy (NCBI): domain Eukaryota; kingdom Viridiplantae; phylum Streptophyta; class Magnoliopsida; order Solanales; family Solanaceae; genus Nicotiana; species Nicotiana knightiana. The sequence goes on along the minus strand of ML438613.1, from coordinate 13,846 downwards.
CGTAATTCTCAAGCCAGACTCACCACACGCGACCCAAGAATAAAACCATGTCGTCTAAGGATCATAAGCCGTCGAATACTCTCTCAAATATCCCCAAAAGTAACACATTCAAAAATACTTACCCTGAAGAGACTTCCTGCGAATATAAAGCCTTTTCCTTCACTTTCCTGATAGTGATATGTAGAATCCATGATAAGGTAGAAATGCCACAAGTCTTGACACCCTCCAACGTAAATCTCAATTACACTGACCAATTAGACATAATCTACTCGGCCCGTTTGCACACTAGCATACTAGGAAATTAATCCACTCACTTGAAGCCACAAGCAAATTTATACACTACACCTTTTTACAGTTACCACTCCATCATTCAATAGAACCCATTTACCCAATAGAGTACATTATGACCTATATCGAAGAAATTTTCATTACTCGAGTCATTCCCAGACCCAAAATATACAGGTCATAACTGATTTACCAATATAACTCGAACTGAAACCAATACAACACATAATCGTGTAATCAACTTATCCTTAACAGACTCCCCCACTTGGCTCAAAGCCAACGATCAAGACAACCAATAACCCACAACGCCCCTAATAACACAACTCATCTAACAGCTTAAGTCATCTACAAATCTCGCATTCACCATTTTATTAGTCATCCCAACTTCCACAAGCTATCTAATTCAAATTACAACATATATCATTTACTGGTTGAAGAGAACTTACTACAAAATAACATAAGGATCACACACTCCAGGACAACCCGCAGGAGACACCCCTGCCTGCTTAGCCTCAAAATGATATCTCTCTATACACTTCCGAAGACCGTAACTATCACGCAATCACTACACCCTTCTGCATCTAAACACAAACAACACCTACCCTCGAAGAATCACAATACGCGGTGTAGGAGCCTTAAGCTGATGGCAAAACTAACACTGGAGCGGTGGTCAAAGAAATATTGATCTTCTGGAAGCTCTACCCACACACGTCTGACCACATGGATACCCTCACTGGACACCATGTGTCCCAGAAATGCTGCTGAACTGAGCCAAAATTCATACTTGGAGAACCTTGAATAGAGCTTCTCCTCCCTGAATCCTTATAATTCCGCCCTCAAATACTGAGTATGCTACCCCTGGCTACGCATATACGCCAGGATGCCATCAATGAATACAATAACAAAGGAGTGTAATTACTGCTGGAATACATCGTTAATCAAATATATGAACTCTACTGGGGCAATGAACAGCTTAGACATCACCAGGAACTCATAACCCAAGAGAAAGATATGCTTCACTCCACAGCTAAACAACATGAGAGGTCGTCCAATACACTCACAACTCAAAGCCATATAACATACTGAGACAAAAACCAAACACTCAATAGTTCTTGTCCCATTTCCAGCCAATCCTTTTGTCACAAATCACAGTCTGAACACATCTAACCATCAAATCACACTCACCACATAGGCATCCAGTCATAAAAATCCTGTCAATAAGGACATCAACGGACATATAAGTCCCCAAACATATATGCTCACACGATGAAATCTCAGCGCTCAAGCCACAGACATAATTCCGGCCTCAAGTCCCCCCCCCCCCAAATTGGTCCATCATAAACATGCTAAAATCACATCTCATCCATGGAAGTCATAAGCCGTCGATGCACAACTGATAAGCGCTCACGTGCGCATTCGAATATATGGAAGGAATTCAAGAGTTACGCTTTTGGCTGAACAAAATGGATTCGCACGACAAGAATTCAAGAATGTGAGATTTTCCTAAGGGTTCTGTAACCTCTCGAAGATAAGTATAGACGTCTCTATACCGATCCGCAAGACTCTACTAAACCTGCTCATGACCGTTGAGTCCTATGTAACCTAGCGCTCTAATACCAACTTGTTACGACCCCAAACCATAACTGACCGTGATGGCACCTATCGTGATACTAGGCTAGTCAATTCACTGAAAGTAACATAATGATTTCCCATTTAATACATCAAATATCCGAATTTTCATAATAATTCTGTTTCTTAAGAATTGCAAAACAATAAAAAATGATTAGAACATCTAAACACAGCCCGAACATCTGGAGTCAACCGTCATGAGCATCTAAAAAGTAATGCAGCCAACTACAAATTCTCTACTACAATAAGTCTGGGAAGTAAAGTAAAATGACAGAGTAGGAAGGAGAAAGAGTAGGTTGTGGACACCGAGCAGCTACCTCGCAATCTCCAAAAAATGCTCCAAATGGAGTGGCTCAACTATCGCTCTGCCCCGGTACCTGAATCTGCACACAAGGTGCAGGGAGTAACGTGGGTACGCCAACTCAGTAAGTAACCAAAGTATTTGAAAACTTGAGTGCAGTGACGAGCATTTAAACTTTATAGTTTCATAAAAATAAGTACCAGTAAAGGTAATAGATCAAGTAAAGAGTCCACATTTACCAAAGATTTCACAAAACTCCAGTTTTTCGGTATAAACTTGTATAAAAGATTAGTCAACATTTATCAAAGAGGCTTAGTGTAAAGAAAAGTGAAAACATTAGTCTCATATAAATATCAGCCACTCGGGCACAGTATCACTCATAAATAAAGCCTCTCGGGCAAGTCTCCTAGTCACTTGTGACTCTACTCTCATAAGTCAATGCTCACACTCAGCACTCTCACTCATCAGGTACCATATAACAACTGATACGGCGTGCATCCCGATCCAATACATGTATATATATGTTATTGCGGCGTGCAGCCCGATCCACATAACATACGCTCTGTCGTGCAGCCTGATCCATATAATAGTCTAATGCACTCACTGGGGGTGTACATACTCCTGGAGGGGATCCTAAAGCCCAAGCGCTATATTGTTGTGGCGTGCAGCCCGATCCAATATATATATACTGTTGCGGCGTGCAACCCGATCCATATAACATACACTGCAGCGTGCAACCCGATCCATATAATATATATACTGCTGCGACGTGCAGCCCGATCCATATATAATATATATTGCTACGGCGTGCAGCCCGATCCATATGTAGTATATAATATATATATATATATATATATATATATATATATATATATATATATATTGTTGTGGTGTGCAGCCCGATCCATAACTATCCTCACATACTCGGCCCTCACCCTCACTTAACCATCCTCACAAGCCACTCGGGCAATTCATCTCAACTCACAGGACTCAGCCCAAAATACCTCTCAGAGTTCCAAAATAGTGTGGTAACAGTAAAAATAACAACAAGTAGAAAACATGACTGAGTTCACAATTGTTCTATCAGGATAGTGTGAAAATGGTGTAAAAGTACCTCTGAGGGTCTAAACATGTCGGCACAAGGCCCCAAAATGGCTCACAACCCATAAAAAAGTATAAATTTCTAAAATACAAGATGTCATAAGGTTTCAAATCGAATACGCGACTTAATAGTCGCTACGAGACAGACCAAGTCACAATCCCTATCGGTGAACGCCCACACGCTCGTCACCTAGCATGTGCGTCACCTCATTTGCCAAAACAATATGAAATGCCGGGGTTTCACACCCTCATGTTTAGAGTTACAATCGTTACTTACCTCAAAACAACTCAAAAGCTACTCCAGGATGCTCTTGCCCCTCGAATTGGCACCCAAATGCTCCGAGTCTATCATAAATCAGATCAATAACATCAAAATATGCTAGGGAGATGAACCCCAATCGAAAACTATCAAAATTAGGCAAAATTCCTGAAATTGGCCAAACCCAAGCCCCGAGCCCATGTCTCGGAATCCGACAAAATTTACATCACAAGAATCCTCATCCTCCCACGATTATATGCATACCAAGAACACCAAAATTGGATCACAATTGCCCCTCCAATTACTCAATCAAAGTCCCAATCTTTTCATGCCCTAACTTCCCCAATTTTGGGTTTAAATCCAACTAATTTCCGGTTTAATTACTTAGAAAACAACATAGAATCGAGTTATGAAGTCAAAAATCTTACCTCCAAGTGATTCCCCTTTGGTTTCCTAAAAACATTTCTCTCAAAAACTTAAATCCCGTTCAAAAATGTTGGAAAAATGAAGAAGGGTTGCGGATTAGCTATTTAAACACTGCCCAGCCCATTAACTCACTGCGATCGCGGGACCACCCACGCGATCGCGAAGAACAAAATTACTGCCTCAAAATTTTACTCATTGCGATCGCACCATTTACCCACGCGATCGTGAAGCTTCGACTCCCTGACCTATGCAATCGCGTACCCAATCACGCGGTCGCGAAGAACAATTGCAACAACCTCACGTGCCCCCTTTTCTTCTATGCGATCGCATAAGGAACCACGCGACCGCACTGCTCAAGACTGCCAAACCTATGCGATCGCAAACCTTATTACGCAATCGCATAGAAAAAATTTTCATGCCTCAATATTTACTCTACGCAGTCGCAGCAATTACCACGCGATTGCGATTAAGAAAAAATCTGCTGCTAAAACACCAGAAAAACAACAGACTCCTTAAGACCAAAAATGCCCGTTTGAGCATCCGAAAAACCCCTGAGGCCCTCGTGACCTCAACCAAACATACCAACACATCCCATAACCTCATTCAAACTTAGTCGAGCCTTCGAAACACCAAAAACAATGCAAAAACACCAAAATCACATCAAATTCAAGCCTATGAACTTTGAGATTTCTAAGTTTCACTAAAGATGCTGAAACCATCCAAAACGCATTTGATTGATCTGAAAATTTGCACACATATCCAAAATGACATTACGAACGTGTTCCAACTTCTGTAATTTCATTCCGACCCCGATAACCCATTTTCCACTTGCGACTAGAAATTGCCAAAACCCAACTTTCGCCAATTCAAGCCTAATTCTACATCGGACATTAAAATCACATTCCGAACACACTCCTAAGTCCCAAATCACCTAAAGAAGCTATCTGAACCATAAAATTTACATTCCGAGGTCGTTTACCAATAAGTCAACTTCCGATTGACTTTTTTAACCATACGGCCAACTTAAGAGACTAAGTGTCTCATTTCTCTCCAAAATTTGCTCCGAATCCGAGCCAACCAATCTAACACAACATAATGAAGATGAACCACATATAGTGAAGCAAAAACGGGGAAAACGAGGCTATTACTCTCGGAACGACCGGTTGGGTCGTTACACAAGGAAATTCCAAAGATAGAACCAAATCAATTAATTTCACATCAAATAGCCAAAGGCTCCACGCAATGTGTATAACACCACAAAAACAATTAACAGAGATAGAAATTATTCAGCAAAAAGCAAAACCTTCATTAATCCAAATTTGGATAATTATATTAACACTCCTTCTTAAGCTTACTTAATTTTGTTTGCATAGGGAAAAATTCATAATGAAACCAAATTCAAAAAAATATCAAACCATCTAACTCATAGAATCCACAGAAATATACAAGTAATAATTACATCGAATTGTCGTATAAAAACAAGTTCAATAAATGTGATTCGAGGCATGGTAATTGAATGATTAAATATATGCCAACAACTATCCAATTTACTACACAATATGCTTAAGACTTTAATTCAATATATTTTGCACATATAAAGCCCGGGTACGTACTCGCCACCTCGCGCACACGGCTTTTAAGATTTCAAAAATGACACATAAGACTCGATGCCTAAGGGGTAATTCCCCCCTCGAGATTAGACAAGACACTTACCTTTTTGAAGTTAGGCCGATATTCAGAAATCGCCTTCTTGCTTGAATTGATCTCCGGACCGCTCAAATCTATCCTAATTAATTGAATAACTTCATTAAAGTTCATAGGAATTTATTCCGGATAATAAAATGCCGAATTAAAATTTCACATTAAAAAGTCAACAAAATTCAATGCAGGGCCCGCCTCTCAGAATCCGACATAATTTTCACGAAATTCGAACACCCGTTCCGATACGAGTTCAACCATACCAATTTTATCAATTTTCTAGAACAACTCGACCTCCAAATCTTAAAAAAAAAAATTCAAATCCCTAGGCCCAAATCCCCAATTTACCCCTCAAAAACATGTAATCTAGTCGGATTATTCGATGATAGTTCAATATTATGGAGTAGAAATGATCACAAGTGACATACCTCAAGATTTTCCATGACTTCTCGCTCAAAATCACCCAACTCTGAGACTCAAAACTCAAAAATGAGTAAAAATGGATGACTCCCATTTTTAGGCATTCTGCCAAGGCAAGTCGCATGTATGAAATGCAACTTTGCCTGATTTTCGGGCAAAAATGAACTACTACCAGCCTTCATTCAATCGATCATAACTTTTGTACAAATATCCAAATTATGAATGGTTTAAATTACCGGAAACTAGAATCAAAGGGCTACAACTTTCATGTTTTGAAAATGTTCATATTCCTAAAAGATTGTGAGATATAATCTTCAAAATTAGGCTCCTCGTATAAGCAATTTCTGGGGAAACTCGAATGCAAAAGCTACAACTTTCATGTTTTTCAAATTTTTAGATTCCTTATATATTTCGAGATATAATCTTCCAATGTAGGCTCCTTTCAAATTGGCCTAAAAATTGTCCGAACCCACTCCGAAACTCACCCGAGCCCATCGGGATTTTAACCAAATATGCCATAATGTCCTAGAATACAACAGGAACTTAGTGAAGGCTTTAAATCACGTTGAACAACACTAAAATTTTGAATAACGCCATGAATTGAATTATGAGTTTTCAAAATTTCCAAGTTGTATATTTTGCGCCGAAACCTATCAAATCAATTCGGAATGACATCAAATTTTGCATGCGAGTCATAATTGATGAAACAGAGCTGTTCCAATTTTTGGAATCAAAATCCGACTCTGTTATCAAAATTTCACCCTTCGTTCGGACTTTTCCAAAATCTTATATTTTCCAATTTTTGCCAAAATGCGTCGAATTGTCCTACAGTCTTTCAAATCCAAATCCAAACATACGCCTAAGTCATCACCATACGAAGCTATTGACATTATCAAATCTCTATTCTGAGGTCGTTTTCTCAAAAGTCAACTTTCCGGCCAACTCTTTCCATTTAAATTTCAAAATGAGAATTTTTCTTTAAACTAAATTCCGAATCTTCCGAAAACTAAATTCAACCACACACACGAGTCATGATAAATATTATGAAGCTGCTTGAGACCTTATGTCTCCGAACGAGGCATAAATTCTTAAAACAACAAGTCGGATCGTTACAAAAATACACATCTTCAAGGTCAGCCCCCGACTGCTTCAGCAGCTCTGCTCCAATAGTCTGCACAGAGTGTGCAGAAGTGCAGTATCAGTTCAACCGACTCCATGTACTGCTAAGTATCTTGACTAAACCCGTCTAAATAGTGACGAGACTTTTAGTTAAAAGATGCTCTTTAATAAACACTATAATGTAAACTAGCAATAGAAGTATGCGATAGAATAATAAAATAGAGTACACAATGCAACTGTACAAAACAATAAATTAGTACCAGAAAGAATCACAATTCAATAGTTTCCAACATCTTAACCAGCCCTTTCCTTAGAACGAAAGCCCATGAACCACAACAATTTCCTCAAAACTTTCATAGTGTGAAAGAAGTGCTCAAGACATCAAATCTAGCGGCACAACAATGCCCTTCGTGCACTTATCTTATCCTCACCATATATGCGTAAAACAGTACTAACCAAATGATAGAAATACCGATAATAGAAATGACAAGGAAGGAAATATGGAAGCAGTAATAATAAAGGGGAATGTACAGACGAACATCAGTAACAGACTAAGCAGAGAGCATAGAATTAATGACCACTATTAGGGAAAATGTTATAATTTAATCTAACTAGCATGATGGAGGCGTGAAGATGGACATAACAAATAAGAGGAGGGGAAAGGGATGCATGTTCTTGATAATACAACAATAGAGCATGAATGGCCAACATGGGAGAAGACTCATGCCTAAGTGCAGCAAAACATAAATGACATGGATGCAATCATAACAGCAGGAAGTAAGTATGACGTTTACAAGTTAAACAAATAGAAGGCATATGCAACACAACAATGATTTAGATAGAGAATGAGGACAGAACAGTGACGACAAGTCACATAAGAACCATAAATACGACAATAATAATTCAAGGTACGACATGAAGATATATACAAGAAAAGATTGTCATAACATGATGCATGTCTCTCTTCCTTACTTGCACAGAAACACCCTCCGTGACATGACCTCACAATGATACAAAAGTATAAAAGAATAAATGCAATGGCACGGCATTAACCTTCGTGCTTTTACTCTCAATAACATGGCATGGCATCACCCTTCGTGCTTTTGCTCTCAATAATATGGCGCGACATCACCCTTCGTGCTTTTGCTCTCAATAATATGGTACGGCATCACCCTTCGTGCTTTACACTCTTCCTCATATGATAATGAATATAAAATGGCACGGCATTACCCTTTGTGCTTTACACTCTTGCTCACATGATAATGAATATAAAATGGCACGGCATCACCTTTTGTGTTTTACATTCTTCCTCACATGATAATAAATATAAAATGGCACGGCATCACCCTTCGTGCTTTACACTCCTCACATAATAATGAATATAAAATGGCACGACAGGGAGTATATATAACATCGAGGAGAGTGATTGACGAATATTCCAAACAAGTTCTCAATTACTGCTTATAAGCCAACAATGATTCAATGAAACTCTCAAGGGCCATGTAACTCAAGTACATCCACAAATCCCACAATTTATCAACAACACAAGTATGGAATCTAGCATCTAAAATATATCAGTCATAGCAACGTATTAATGATTATGCATAGAGATGACCGAATTAGACACATAAATGTATCCTAAGAATTTCCATCACATTGATTAAGCTATATTAGGCTAAGTCTTGACTCTAACATTTTTCACTACGTTCTTAATATCTAGAAGTCAAGTGAGGCATAAAGGAAAGAGTTTATGAAATTCTACAAGACACAATTATAACATAACCTACCCCCGAGCATGATTAACCATAGCACATACATATACGCTCGTCACCTCACATATGTATCGCCCCCGCATGTAGCAAACAATGACAAATAGGAAGAAAAATTTCATCAACAAAGTTAAGCAAAACACTTACCTTAATCATTATTCCAAATTAAAGACATCAAAACCGTGTAACAGCAAGCTCTGAAAGCGTGTAATAGCACTATAGCAGAAACCAAAATGGCTACGGTGTATTCTTTCCCTAACATTGTACACATAAATCTCCATTTAATTCCAAGTAATCATTGTCATATTATTTTCTCGTCTCCTAACGATGGGTATAATAACTACAAACTAAATCATGTATAAAGTTAATGTCATGTACTATTGGTGAAGAATAAATACCTGATTCTAATTTCCTCCCCTACTTTTCTTCTCCAATTGTGATCGCCGCCTCTGTTCCCTTCGTTCCCGTTTTTTCTATTTTTTTTTCCTTCTATTTATTTATTTTAAGACCTAAATCACTCCCTTTCCTACACCTTAGGTCGTACATGTGCCAATAAGGAAAATATATGGGTCCAGCCCATTTTTTTTACCATTATTTATTTATCTCAGTTATTTTACGGGAAGGGGCCAAAGTTACCCCTAAACTATTGGATATAAAATAATTATATTTTTCGTTTGATTTTGGTACCAAAAATATACTTACCGTTAAATGTTAAATCATGTCATGTTTGATATTACGGACCTATACCAACTTCCAGAATCGAAATTCGACCCTGATATCAAAAAGTTCACTCCCGGTCAAACTTCCCAAAAATCTAGCTTTCGTCATTTCAAAAATTCAACTACGGACCTCCAAATGACAATCCAGACACGCTCCTAAGTCCAAAAATCACCCAACAGAGCTAGCGGAACTGACGTAACTTCATTTCGAGGTCAAATGCTAAAAAGTCAAACTTGATCAACTATTCCAAATAAGAGAGTAAATCTTGAAGTTCATTCTTCCAAATCGATTTTGTATAACTTAAAAATCAATACCGACGATTTATGCAGGTCATAATACATTATGCGGAGATATTCGAGCCCTCAAAATATCGAGCGAAATGCAGATTTCCAAAACGACCAGTAGGGTCGTTACAAGGTCATGCTAAAATAAATATAGGTAATAAGTACTAATATTAGTTACATAACTAAGTAATAAAGAAAAAGATAAGCTAAGTTATGCATTTTCATTAAAAATCAATGTAAAACAAAAATTATTATCCAACACTATCATCATTGCTAGTATTGAATGTAATATATTTTGTTAGCATTAGTATTGATTTGAACATTGTTTGAGTTACTACATTTATGGGCTTTAAAATTTATTTACCATTCAAGAATTTTAAGTCCAAACTTGAAATAATACGTTAAAAGATAAAACTGTGAAGAAGTTTAAGAAATATTTATAAATTATATTACAATAAATATTTATATGTATAAAATAAGAATTTTTTTTCCCTAGAATTATCAGTTTGGTACGATTTATTGATTTTCTTTGTACACCCCTAATGGGTAAATATGAAAATACCCCTTCAATTTGACAAATTGATATTTCTTAAATCTACTTTGTGGAAAATCTTTAATTCATTTCCTGCTGCCCAAAGGCCGCTTAGTTGTCAATACTTAAAATCATATTTGAACCACAATTTTCCTGAAAAGAATCGATATATACATTTACTAAATTCCAAAAAAAACAAAGTCTACTAGAGCCTAACAAACGTCGTGATGATTGGTCAACTTCTACTTGATATATAGTCCCCGTACACTTTTAATTGTTCATATTTGACTTGTACCCTTTAAGAAAAAGCAAATGAAGTATGTATTTTATAATTTTACCCATAATAATGATATTATTTTTAAAAATTCTGGGGAAATGATTTGGGGAATGAGTAGCTAATGATAAGGATAAAATAAAACAAAAAAGATTATCTTTCTCTTGATTTAGTATAGTGTACAAGTAGAATTGAAAATATATTTTAGTATAATACCATAATAGACAAGTAAAAATGAACGGAGTAATTACTTGGCAATTATTTTGTTGATTTGCACTCTAAGTCATTTGAACACATACAACATCACAACTTTAAAAACAACAAGGTCAAGGGAAAAACATATATCTTTAAGAAACAACAAAATTTAAAGTTCACATAAACGAAACTGAGCAAATACCAAATCTAAATCCATTTTGAGAATCTCTAGAACTTCAAGTCAAGCTCAAATCCAACATCAATTCCTCCTCTTCATCATCGCCTTGAATAACAATTATTTCAGGAATTGGCTTCTCCAGTTGCTTAATAAATGGTCTTGTCCGGTAAATCGGATTAATACCCCTGCACATAGCAAGAACACACTTCCAAATATTTAATTAAATTATATAAATTAATTTATGCACATTTTGGATAAATGACCAATAAACTTGTACTCATATAATAAAACAGTAACGAATTATTAGATGAATGTAGAACAAAGAATTTGACCAAAGCCATACCTGTTTTGTGGTTTCCTTGTCCTTTGAGGTACATTCTGTGGAGGCAACCCATGAAATGTAGGACAAGGGTTCATGAAAAAAAGTTGTGTTTTATTTATGAAAGAAACAGTGAGGTGAAGGGAATTGATCACATTTTGATAAGCCTCATATCTAGGAATTAGAAATCTGTCATCACTCGACACAGTCATCATTTCACATTTATCGTAAATAAAATGACGCATAAGGCCTGTAGCATTTGAGCAGATTTGGTCACAAAATTGACAAACTGTAAAACTTACCTCATTCGGATTTTGGCGTTCATTTCCAAATTGAGGCATATTTATGCATTCATTGTCAAGAAAATGACGCATAAGGGTTGTAGCATTTGGGTAGATTTGGTCACAAAATCGACAAGCTATTAGAGTTGCCTCATTTCCAAATGGAGACATACTCTCACTTTGAACATTTGAAGTAATGAACTTCTTTTAGTTTTTTCTTGAGAAAAAATTTAAAATAAATCTTATTAAACGATATATCAGAGAATAAAACTAAAAAAGCAAGAAATCAATAGGAGATCATGAGGTTGAATAACTATCCGTAAAGGAGAATGAAATATAAAGATGTTGATAATATGAACACTGAGAGTGAAAGAGATGACTCGAGAAAGAAAAGATTGATCATGATTTTGACGTGAATAAAAAAAAAAGCGGAGGACACGTATATATAGGAGAATTAGAAAGATGCAGGGGATTCACAATTAATAATATGTTTAAACTGCGTCTCCTAAAAAGGAAAAAAGAAGATAAAGGAAAATCTCCGCGGAAGTGGTTTTAAAATCATTACTAAAAAGTAGTTTTTGTAGATTATTTCTTTATAAATTTTCTTGAAAAAGAAGTTTAATATTTTTCTTTATGCGAGTTTACATAACTTGAATATATAATTTTTATATCGTTTATAGAAAAAAGTTAAATTATTTAAATTAATATACTGAAAGCTGTCATATTGGGTAGGGGTGAACATAGACCGGCTTAGTTAGATTTTTATCAAAATCAAACCAAACTGTCACGATCAAAATTTTCCTTAGTTGGGTATCGTGATGGTACCTAGTCGTAGGGACTAGGTAAGCCTAACATTTCCACTGAACAACAACAATAAATAAATGAATATTAAAAATTTCGAAATAGAATTCTTGACAGAGTTTACAATTTCCCAAAATCCGGTAAATACAAGTCATAGGCTCTATGAAATCTTTCTATCAAATCTAAATACAACTTTCTAGGAATAAGTAAGTACAGTTGAATAGAAATAAAACAGGAAGGTGACTCCGAAGCCTGCGAACGCAACAACAGATTACCTTGAGTCTCCTCAGCAATGATTTGCGCAGCTACCAACAACAATAACCTGAAGCTGCACACAAAAATGTGCAGAAGTGTAGTATGAGCACACCACAGCGGTGCCCAGTAAGTATCAAGACTAACCTCGGTAAAGTAGTGACGAGGACTAGTCAAGACACCGCCAGTCTAATAAGTAAAAAATGCATAGATGTATAAATGACCGCAACAAAATATCTATCTAAATATTTCTCAATGTAATTAACGATATGATCGAATAATATGGAAGAAAATTCAATAATCACGACCAACAGACAGCATAATAGAAATACGCAAAGAGAATGGAAAATAATGCAATCCAAATGGCGGAAATTACAACCCAATAAACACTAGCAACTCAGAGCTGCACCAATTTATTCACGTCAGGCCTTAGCCAATAACTCAATAAAACTGGTCAAACCTTCGAGTGAAAACCTTTAAATCGTGAGTTTATTTTGAAAGCTTTAAAGATATAATCATTTCGGAATAGAGAAATTTCTTCTTTGAAACATACTTTCTCTGAATGTATATTTATATATTTTTATAAAGAGAAATCTTAACAACATAGTCTCTTCAAAATACGTGGTGTTCAAATATACTTTCTCAAATACTGCTCTTTCATATATCATCAAATACGTGATGTTCAAAACATATTTTCCCAAGTACTGTTCTTTCAAATATCATCAAAATACGTGATGTTCAAAATATATTTTTCCAAGTATTACTCTTTCAAATATCATCAAAATACGTGATGTTCAAAATATATTTTCCCAAGTACTGCTCTTTCAAATATCATCAAATACGTGATGTTCAAAATATATTTTCCTAAGTACTGCTCTTTCAAATATCATCATTCTACAAGACAAATGCTTTTCAAATATACTTTCGGAAAAGAAGTCCTTTAGACATAACTTTTCCTTGAGATAATTGCTTTTCAGCTATACTTTTCGATAATATATATATA
>ML438611.1:0-27899 GCA_005239525.1 Nicotiana knightiana | reverse complement strand
TGGCGTTATATACGCACCACCACCTGATCAGCTGGTATACAATGATGATTTTGCCCATAGTAGGCTTAATGATGTTATATACATACAGACCTATGCAATACATGACATTTGTAAGCATATGCATGACATTATAAATATTTCATGATTTACAGAGCTATCCAGACTTACAGGTTGATAATATGTGTCTTTAATCAATGTTGACTTATTATTACGTTTCAGTTCTGCCTTACATACTCAGTACATTATTCGTACTGACGTCATTTTGTTGGGGACGTTGCATTCATGCCTGCAAGTATAGATAATCAGTTTGACGAGCCCTCATAGNATATGGGATATGGGAAAGGTTATGGCGTTATATACGCACCACCACCTGATCAGCTGGTATACAATGATGATTTTGCCCATAGTAGGCTTAATGATGTTATATACATACAGACCTATGCAATACATGACATTTGTAAGCATATGCATGACATTATAAATATTTCATGATTTACAGAGCTATCCAGACTTACAGGTTGATAATATGTGTCTTTAATCAATGTTGACTTATTATTACGTTTCAGTTCTGCCTTACATACTCAGTACATTATTCGTACTGACGTCATTTTGTTGGGGACGTTGCATTCATGCCTGCAAGTATAGATAATCAGTTTGACGAGCCCTCATAGCAGACGAGATTGGCATTCAGCGAAGGATCGGTAAGACTCCACCTTATTCGAAGTGCAACCAAGTCTATGAGTCATCGTGTTAGAGTTTTACTACAGACTTATGGGTAGGCCAGTACCCTGTCCCATTTGATGTCAGTAAATCTTAGAGGCTTTGTAGACAGATGTTCAGTTTGTACAGTATGTCAGAGGCCTTAACGACCCATATGTATTCATGTTTTATGAACGATAGTTTATTGATACATTGTTTCCCACTTACAAGTTGTACATTACGAGTTCTGGTCATCTTGGCCCATGATAGTCACAAAGAAAATAAATGAGTTACAGAGTGGTTCGCTCGGGCCAATGCGGTACCGGGTGCCAGCCACGCTTCCCCAGGTTCGGGGCATGACACTAATACTTAGTTATTATGTAAATCCTAACCGTGTACCTAATATGTGACTTTGTTTGACACCCCTCAATCTGATGCTTTTAGATTACTGGCATGAACATTCTATGATAACTAGGTTGTGATTGTTTAAACCATATAACATTAGCCTAAGGACTATTTGTGTGCAAGTCTGCCTTTACTATGTGACTTATTTGTCCCCTAGTCCCCCTAACCTTGTTTGTGTTTGCTTCCTAAGCCATGTAGGTTCTGGGTTGCTGATTGTCTTGTTTCTTTCTTCTGCGAAACAAGTTTTTATAAAACAAACTCTCATGTTGTTCTCTGAAGCTATTTTTCAAAACAGTTATTTCCAAAAGCTACTTTTCAAACTCAACTCTTTTCTAACTATAGGCACATCTCACTACTCTTAGCTCTAAGTTATGCCCCCTTCGTGTGAGCACTGCCTTGGGGACCATCTGAGTGCTTATTGAACTCTGACACACAAGGCTGGCATTCCACACTGCACTTACTCATTCTTGGCTAGGGTACTTGGGTGTGAGCACTGCTTGGGGTCTTCTGAGATCCTTAGGAACTTTGACGCACCTGGGTTACAAAAGGTCATGTCATATGGCATTGTTGGATCTGAGGACTTGGGCCTACTGTTAGGCCTTATATAGTGTAACTTCTTAATTTCCTTATTTATGGAGTTTGTGCAAGACTGGCCTGTAATAATTAATTGTAAAAACAGTTATGGGCTGGATAGTGAAATGGGCGGGGTTGTGCATGCTTAATATAATTATGGGTAGAAACCATGCTATAGGATTTATTTTGTATATGTGTGCAATAGTTACCATGCTTAGGAATACTTGCCATGCATGCATTAGAAAACATGTTTTAGGCCCGTTTATCTCAGCATCTTTACCATACTCATGCCTCACTTAGAAATCCTGTTCGTAGTTAAATAACTATAAAATGGTTGTTATAATGTTGTTGTTTTCTGCATCTTCACGATCACCATGTCTAGAAATCCTGTTTTAGGTTAAAAGCATTAATCGTCAATATTTACGTTAGAGATCATGTTACCCTAGGAATTCATTCCCAGCATGCTCATATTACCTATGCCAAACTCATGTGTTAAATACATACTGTTGTTTGCATTAGAAATCATGTGCTAGGTTCAACAACTTAACTACGCTTCTGTATTTCCTGTTTCTAGTCAAAAAGATGTGTTAATAAGTAAATTCCGTCCTAAATAATAATAGATTTTGATTTCTGAAAACGTTTGTGCATTTAGAAGGCATGCGTAGGTTTGCATCATTCCACACCCTGTATGCATTTAGATATCCTGTTTTGTAGGACACTGCATTCACATTAGTTTAAATACTCACTCCTTTACCACGATTAAGTCTAAACAGGATAACTGGAGTTTGTTAAACCCACCTAGGCAAGCCTTAGGCATTAAGTTTATTAAAACTGGGAAAACTGTCTCTTTGTATTATTTGGTTAATTACAGATCAAAATTCATAGTCTAGAACTGGTAAAAAGATTTCTTCTGAAACTCAGTAATCAGACTGCCCATTACTGTATTCTCACTTAGTCATCCTGCCTTAGGTTCTGAAATGCAAGGACATCTATGTGTTTGAGTCGTGCTAGTTATGTGTATCAATTTGTGGAGGAATTCATGAACACCATATATGCTCCTGTGTGTCCCTTATACTTGCAGTCCTAAATGTTTTATTTGCCGCTTAGAATTTGTCCTTTAAACCTAGGGGTTCTGCCTAGTACCTACCCTTTAGGATAGTAGTCCTAACTTCCTCCAGGACTGATAAGATGGGACGGGTAATAGCACGCAATAGAATTCGTCACCAACACACGCTTTAATTACCTTCACGGGGAGGGAAGGGTAAAATATGGATATGATGACCGGTGCGCTAATACCACGTGTAGCCCCTCTTCGAGGAGTGATTACCTGGTATTGTATTGATGTGATCCGTAATAGTTTAAACCTAGGATATTTTCTCAAATGTTTACTTCTAGTTTCTTTTAAACTTTCAACAAAACTCCAATACTTGTTTGAAATCCCCTCTTATGTGAGCCTTGCTTGTTATTTGCTTATTGTTTGAATTCACGAAACTATTTGGTCGGGACCCACATTTGTGGATCCTGAGGGGTGCCTAATACCTTCCGCTTGGGATAACTTCAAGCCCTTAACCAATCTCTGGTAATGCAAACTAGTTCATGAGTTAACTACTCAGGTGCCCTAACGCACCATAAAATCGTTAGGTGGCGACTCTTCCTTTAACTTCTTCCTTCCAAAGGAGTTGTCCCAAAAATGTCAAGAACCCGATATCCGCGAGGAAAGAAAGGGGGCGCGATAGGGGCAACTTACCAAAGTTTGGTGACGAGGATGTTCAAAGACCAGCTCGGAAAAACGATGGAAGTCTACATAGATGACATGCTAGTCAAGTCCAAAAGGAAATAAGATCACATCGACCACCTAAGAGAAACCTTTGACATACTCAGACGATACAGATTGAAAATGAACCCCAAAAAGTGTGCGTTCGGTGTGGCCTCAGGAAAATTTTTAGGATTCCTGGTATCACAACGAGGAATCAAGGTCAATGCCGATCAAATCAAAGCCATCAAAGGGATACCAAAATACTTGACCACCAAAAAATAAGTTCAGAGGTTGATTGGCCATATCGCCCCCCTTTCAAGGTTCATTTCACGATCATCAGATAGGTGTCACAGATTCTTCGGCGTACTCAAGAAGGATAACGGGATCCAATGGACTTTTGAGTGCGTCCAAGCCTTAAAGGAATTAAAGCATATTTGTCGTTGCCACCATTTCTTTCAAAACCAGAGCCAGGGGAACATCTTCTCGTCAACCTCGCTGTATCCGAAATAGCTGTGAGCGCAGTCCTGGTCTGAGAAAATAAAGGTAGGCAGTATCCCATCTATTACATTAGAAAAACACTAGTTGACGTCGAGACGAGATACCCTCACCTTGAAAAACTGGCCCTAGCCTTAGTCGTAGCTTCACGAAAGCTTAGACCGTATTTCTAGTGCCACCCCATATCGTCGTCACGAATTTCCCCCTAAGAAGCATTTTGCATAAGCCCGAGCTATCAGGTAGGTTGGCCAAATGGGCCATCGAACTAAGCGAGCACGATATCACATATCAGTCGCGAACAACGATAAAGTCACAAGTTCTTGCTGACTTCATCCCCGACTTCAGCGCAAAAATAAAGCTCGAAGTTGAAAGAGAAGCCGCCTTTGCTTCTCCCCAAACACAGGACCTCTAGGTCTTGTACATTGACGGCGCGTCTAACGCGCCAGGGTCTGGATTGGGATTCGTACTCGAAGTCCCAACCAGCTAAGTGATTCACTAGTCCATAAGGTTCCCTGACATGACTAACAACGAAGCCGAGTATGAGGTCGTAATTGCAGGGTTAAGGCTAGCATTCAGATATGGGGAAAAATGGTTAAGACTACGTTGTGACTCAACTCGTTATCAACCAAGTAACAGGACTTTCCAAATCATGGAACAAAGGTTACAAAAATACCAAACCGACATGTGTATGTTGCTGCCCGAATTCGACGAATGTCAATTCGACCAAATCTCACGAGCAAAAAATGTTAAGGCGGACGACCTCATCAAACTAGCCGCAGCCACCAAAAATATTGCAATCGGAGACAAAAGTGTAGTTCACCTTCTCAACTCGTCGATAGATCAAATCGAGGTAAGAACCAAAAACTTGACTTGGGACTGGCGCAACTGTATTGTTACCTACTTGCAGGACGTCGTACTACCAGATGATAAAAAAGAGGCCAAGAAACTGTAAATGCAAGCGGCCAGGTACAACATCATCCACAATGACATTTATAAGAGAACAAACGACGACCCTCTATAGAAATGCTTGGGCCTAAATCAAACGCGACACGTCCTTGAAGAGGTCCACGAAGGTCATTGTAGAGCTCATTCCAACAATCGGGCTTTGGTCAGATGCCTCATACGAGCAGGATATTACTGGACCGCCATGAAAAAGAGGCTGCAGACTTCGTAAAAAAATAAAGCAATGCCAAAACTGACTATTTCTCTAAGTGGGTGGAAGCAGGAGTATTCACCCAAATACGTGAATAGGAAGTGATCACCTTTATATGGAAAAATATCATATGCCGATTCGGCCACCCCAACGAAATCAGTTGCGATAACGGACCCCAATTCACAGGAAGAAGGTTGCTGAAGTGGCATATCAAAAGAATACTTTCGACGCCAAACACCTCGCAGGCAACGAGAAAGCGTAGTCCTCCAACAAGAAGATATTGAACATCATGAATAAGAAACTCGAAAATGCCAAGGGACTACAACCAGATATATTTCCAGAAGTATTGTGGTCCTACTGAACAACGCCGAAGACAAGCACTAGAGAGACGCCATACTCTTTAGTCTATGGGACTGATGCAGTATTACCAGTCGAGGCCGGGGAACCTAGTCTAAGATACTCCCAAGAGAGCGGACCAAGGAATGATGAAAGTAGAAGGTAGGAACTCGATGAAGCCGAAGAACGATGAGACATGAGCTACATAAAAATGATTGCCCAAAAACAAAAGCAAAATGCTATTACAACAAGAAGGCAAAGGCCAGGACGCTCAAAGTGGGAGTCTACATGCTTAAAGCTAAAACACAAGCAAGAAAAGACCCATGGGAAGGTAAACTAGGAAAAAATTGGGATGGTCCGTACAAAATTGCAGCAAAAACGAACAAAGAGTCATTCCAACTAGAAGCGATGGAAGGAAAGCTACTACCAAACAACTGGAATATTACCCACCTCAAGTACTTCAACTTCTAAGAGATAAAGCGTCCCCCAAGTCGTACTTTTTTCTCCCTCACTTGAGTTTTCTCCCAATTGGGTTTTCTAAAGGAGGTTTTTAACGAGACGACGAAGCGGAAGTGCGCAAAGACAGAGGCACAGGACAGTCAGTTCATTGCTCGACCTCTCAAGCCTTATAAGGTCGACCAATGAAGGGACTAGATAGACTGGGACTAGGATTGGAACACCAGCCAACACCTCAAAATTTGTAAATTTCTCCAAGTGTATGAACAAAGCAACAATGCATGAAGTTTATTTCTATTTCTCCAAATACACAACCAAGGAAACAATGCTTAAAGTTTACGATGTCGACAAACTCCGCACCTAGAAGCATATCTTTCTAAACGTAGGTTATGTTCGACCTTTTTTGAACTAACACCTACTGGCCCTCTGCCACAATTAAACGTAGGTTATGTTCCACCTCGTTCGAACTAACACCTTCTGGCCCTCGGCTATAATTAAATGTAGGTTATGTTCGACCTTGTTCGAACCAACACCTACTGGCCCTCGGCCATAATTAAACATAGGTTATTTTCATTCTTGTTCGAACTAACACCTACCGGCCCTCGGCCAGAATTAAACGTGGTTATGTTCGACCTTTTTCGAACTAACACCTACTGGCCCTCAGCCAAAATTAAACGTAGGTTATGTTCCACCTCGTTCGAACTAACACCTACTGACCCTCAATAATAATTAAACGTAGGTTATGTTCGACCTTGTTCGAACCAACACCTACAAGCCCTCGGCCATAAATAATCGTAGGTGATGTTTTACCTTTTTCGAACTAATACCTACCGGCCCTCGGCCACAATTAAACGTAGGTTATATTCAACCTTGTTCGAACTAACACCTACTGCCTCTCGACCATAATTAAACGTAGGTTATGTTCAACCTTGTTCGAAGCAACACTTACCAGCCCTCGGCCACAATTAACTGTAGGTTACGTTCGACCTTATTCAAAGTAACAACTACCGACCCCATAATTAAACATATCTTAGGTTCGACCTTGTTCGAACCAATACCTACTGGCCCTCGGCCTTGATTAAACATATGTCATGTTTGACCTTGTTTGAACTAACACCTACTGATCCTCGGTGATAATTAAACTTGGGATATGTTTGACCTTATTCAAACTAAGTGATTACGGCTAGAAAATCAAGTCAAGAAAGAGATGAAATCAACAAAAAAATACAAGTACGAACCACAGGAAGAAAATCAAATGCAAATGATAAAGTTGACATTTCATACTTATAAAATTTTTACTGTCATGACACAAAATTCACTAAAGGCCGTGATGGTGCCTAACACCGCCGTCAGGTAAGACAACAGTGAATGATTAACTTTATTGCTCGTTTTAGTATTTTTGAAATTAAAATTTTCTTCAATTAAATAGTAAGAAGTAGAAATTATAGGGTAAATGATAATATTTTCGCAACCACAATAATGAACCACCCATAAGCACTCCCAAAACCTGGTGTCACAAGTGCATGAGCTTCAACTAGGAAATTTAGTAAAATACAACCTCAGTCTGGGATACAAATTAGACAGGAGAACATAAATAACTCTGATGGAGACTCTACGGGCTGCGTATCATAACATGAAATGTTGCTAATGGTAAGTCCCCGCAACATCCTTGCCTCTGCGCCCAGAAGACCGCCAGACATATATGTACCTGCACAAAAATGTGCAAAAATGTAGTATGAGTACGTAAATCAACGCGTACCCAATAAGTATCTAGCCTAACCCCAGAAAAGTAGTGATGAGGGGTCGACATCGACACTTACTAGTGATCCAATAAGACAGATACAATAAGAAGTAAACATATATGGGGCAGAGTAAACAAATGAAATCAACAAGTATAAATACATGGTACAATCCTAGTCTCTACAGTAAACTCAAGCTCTCAATTAGCAATTTCCTCCTTAACCGGAGCGCATATATATATATATATATATATATATGCGCTCCGGTTAAGGAGGAAATTGCTAATTGAGAGCTTGAGTTTACTGTAGAGACTAGGATTGTACCATGTATTTATACTTGTTGATTTCATTTGTTTACTCTGCCCCATATATGTTTACTTCTTATTGTATCTGTCTTATTGGATCACTAGTAAGTGTCGATGTCGACCCCTCATCACTACTTTTCTGGGGTTAGGCTAGATACTTATTGGGTACGCGTTGATTTACGTACTCATACTACATTTTTGCACATTTTTGTGCAGGTACATATATGTCTGGCGGTCTTCTGGGCGCAGAGGCAAGGATGTTGCGGGGACTTACCATTAGCAACATTTCATGTTATGATACGCAGCCCGTAGAGTCTCCATCAGAGTTATTTATGTNTATATATATATATATATATATATATATATATCCATAAACTAGGGACATCACCAGATAGGTCGTCATAATTCAAATCAGCAAAACTCCCAGATACTGGCTCTTTGACAAATGATACACACGTTTCCACAGAAGTATTTTATAAATGTTGAGGCATACGGCCCGATCCCATAATAATCTGTTATATAACCATAGATACATCTATTATATATATATATATATATATATATATATATATTGCTGAGGCAAATGGCCTGATCCTATGAGAGTGTGGTACATAATCCTGCCTAGGAGAATGGTGCAATCCCATAAGATGTGTGCACTGCCGAGGGTCAAATGACACGAACCATTGATGTATCTATCCTGACGAGGAGAACGGCCCGATCCCATTAGAATAAGAATCTTTAACGGGTCATTTGACCCCACTCATGAATAGGCATGTGAGTAATAAATTTTTAAGGAAAACCTTTCAATGGAAACACATGGTGCGGGAGAAAATCGTATAAGGAGTACAATTATTCCATGGCTAGTCAGGAAGCCCATCAATTCTCTACAAAAGCAAGTCTATCACTTTACGTAAGTCCTGTTTCAAGTCGTAATATGAAATAAGGAAATTAAACGAGCAACAATAACCCCTATAGTGCAATTATAGCATAGTGTGAACCTAAGTCTACCCGAACAATAGCATGAATGTAACTACGTATGAACTCTCGTCACCTCGTGCGTACGTAGCCCCCACAACAAGTAGCAAATATCAATTACAACACCTAGGGTGTAGTTTCCCCCTCACAGAGTTAGACATGAGACTTACCTCGCTCCGAAGTTCCATAACCGGCTCCAACGCCACTCTAACACCTTAAATCGATGGTCTTCACTCCAAAACTAGTCAAACAATGTTCAAACCAATAAAAATGCACTCTAATACTCATAATAAATCAATTTATAACAATCCACAACTCCACTCGAAAAGTCAATAAAGTCAACCCTCGGGCCCACGTGCCTGGATTCCGAAATTGTTCGAAGATAAACATTACCCATAACATTACTAACTCAAATATATAATTTATTCCCAATTCCATGGCCAAATTCATGGTCAAAATCCAAAATTATCAATTCTAGGTTTTCCCCCTTAAAATCCCACAATTCCTACAAATTTCATGTTTAAATCCTTATAGAATCCATGTATTTAAATCACAATAGGTGGGGATAACTTACCTTGCCATTGATGATGAAAACCTCCACTTGATCTCCAAGAATCGCGCAAACCAAGAGAGAATGAAAGAAAATGGGCCAAATCCCGTTCTTAAAGGAACACACTGCCCAACAACCTCTCGCACCTGCGGTCTCACAGGTGCGGCCAAAATACCGCTTCTGCAGTCCTCCTTCAGGCCCCTCAACTCTGCATCTGTGGCCCTATCCGCGCTTTTTCACCTTCGCTTCTGCGGTTCCACGTGCGTAGGTGCAGTCTCGCTTCTGTGAAACTCAACCGCATCTGCGGTCCCAGCCAGAACCGCTCCTGCGACCCTCATGAGCGCTTCTGCGGCTTCGCACCTGTGACCATAACCACGCAGGTGCGGTTACACCAGAAGACACCAGCCTCAATATTTCCCCCAAACACAAACTCAATCTGTCAATCGTCCGGAATCCACCCGAGGCCATCCGGACCTTAACCAAATATACTAACATGTCCCAAAATACAATACGAACTTAGTTGAAGCCTTAAACCACGCCAAAGAACATCAAAATCATGAATTGCGCCTCGAATCAAACTTAAAATTTCCAAATTCCATAACTTGGACTGGAACACATCAAATCAAGTCCGATTGACCTCAAATTAGCACAAAATCCATAACTGACATTATAGACCTACTCCCACTTCCGGAATCAGAATCCGACCCCGATATTCAAAAGTCCACTCCCGGTCAAACTTCCACAAACCTCCAACTTCTAACTTTCGCCAAATGACCCCGAAATGACCTACGGACCACCAAATCCACATTCGGACACGCTACTAAGATCAAAATAACCATACAGAGTTATTCCCAGACTTAGAATTTCAAACGAACATCGATAACATTAAAATGCACTTCAACCCAAGTTTATAAAATTTTTCCAAAATGCCAACCTTCCACAATAAGCACCGTAATGCTCCCAGGTCATTCAAAACCCAATCCGGACATACGCCCAGGTCCACAATCATCATACGAATCTGTTGGAACCTTCAAATCCCGATTCCGAGGTCATTTATTAAAGAGTCAAACCTTAGTTAATTCTTCTAACTTAAAGCTTCCGAGATTAGAGATGTCTTTCCAAATCAACTTTGAACTTCCCGAAATTAAATTCCGACCACACGTACAAATCATAATACATGAATCGAAGCTTTTTGAGGCCTCAAATCGCTGAACGACATGATAGAACTCAGAACGACCGGTCGATTCATTACATTCTCTGCCACTCAACCTCGTGCACCTACCCGCGCCACCACAACCCAGTTGAGCTCATTAGCTCGAGTCATACTGAAGATCCTACCTGCAACCTTAGCTAACAAGCTTCAAAACCAAATTCCAACACCCAAAATTCTTCATGGTACCGGGTTCTCATACACGAACACCATATCAATCACCAGACACTGAACCCAACATGACCATGCTCCTAATTACACCATATGCCACATCATTCACATGCCCAAGGCAATCTCACCTAAGCACAACAGCTGAAATTACCACTGACCTGAAGCCCGTAGTATACCTCATAACATATATAAGCCCTGTTTCAACTCTCGAAAAATTCTCGTCTCACCCAGTACAAGTTGCTCGGCAATAAGCCACCTCAAACATTGACCAAGATCCCATATGATGCCACAATGCGCCAACGAGCTACAAACTCGAATGTGGTACATAAGGAAAACGAATTCTAGAAAGAACTACTCAACCCACGTAACTAATTAAACATTCGAAAGGATGCTATGAACCTTCCTCAGAAAATGAGAAACAAGACACACAAGAATAGATATTGGAAACTGTACTCAACATCACATTGTTGCGGCATACAACCCGATCCATAGATGATACCGTTGCGGCGTGCGACCCGATCCAATCATGATACCTGTGGCGGCGTGCCACCTGATCCAACCATGATAACCATGGTGGCGTGTCACTCGATCCACATCTAATAATCTAAATAAAACGCACATAAATCCGTAATGCGTATACCCACAAAATGTCCGAATATCAACCACAAGCACGCCAAGTGCATAATACAAATCATGGGGAGACGAGTAGCGTTATACGCTATGAAACTCAAGCACAACTAAGGTGCGATATATGATCTGCATCTCGAGATCCATCCTTCTCACATAACACCACCACTACGCAGAACCTTAACACATGTGTGAATAATCAATACACCTCACAACCCACATAGTACAATAAAGTATTACATGAAATAACTGACGACGAATATAAATTCCAATGCCCGAATACTCCTCCATAAGAAATGATACACTTAATAACACACCCTACCTGGTGTAGAGCACACATCCACATTTAGACCCCTCAACAAACCTCAAGCCAATTCTGATCGTACTGTACTTGGCTAATAATCTTTCAAGAATCCACAATAACCCTTTTTTATGACACATAAGAATAGTCGTCAAATCCGGAACAGACTAACACGGTCCACAACCCAAGGAATAGAATTCCCCTCGGGTATAAACTCTCTCACATTAGCGATGATACCATAATCCCCATACTTGGTTTCAATCTTTAATCAGTCAATTGACTACATGACACACTTATATAATCTTCCTGTGGGATACACCCCCACGAGCTCCCGCACCAGGTAGCTAAGTTCGCACATCCATACCATCGACCATACAATGCTGCAAAGCGAATCAAGAATCCGCAAATTAGTACACAAAGCCTCTTACATAGGACACCGCTCGCAGGTGACGCTAAGAAAATACTAGCTTACTCTAAACATCTGAATCCTTTCCTGCCCATTCGAACTCGTGACATTCTTGCCAACACCGAACCGCAACCTTGATCCTCAACTTTCAATTCCCATGCCACTCACTGCACCTAACATGCATATATGCGAGAGTACAAGAATTCCATCAAAACTCCTGAACCACTAATAAAATAAACACTCCATCATATAGAAACATTTCACTTAACTCATTTCAGGAGAACCATTGTAACACACGACTGGATTTCCATAATCGTAGAAAATACAATCCTTAAATAGTGGTCTAAACTACCATAACTCTTCCGGGATCCATCTACACATAACAAGCCATTTGAATCTAGTACCTCCCAAATTAACCAAGTGTTGGTGGCGCTCAAGCCCAAGTGTACAACCACAAGCTACCTGTATAACTTCATGCCGAAGGAACTGATCACTGCCACAATCATGCTGATTCAACCATAAATAACAGACCCAACTTCGTCCAATTTACTATGTACTTGCCTTAGAAATAATAATAGCTCCATTCACAATATAACAAATTCAATCCGCACTCATTCGGAGTGACCCAATTCACAAGACCTCGTTGTCACAAAACCCATGAACCATCTCATACCCTCTTTGTGCGCACATTCACATCTTCAATTGGTAAACCCATTCTGATAATTCCTATATCAATCCGAAGTTACTTTCTCCCATTTCTCCAATGCTACACCGCAGACCGATGATAACATAGAACACTCTAAGCCCCTTTCACAGTCTATTGCAAAAGCTCGATACTTAACTATACCACGAACTCAAAATCCTTAGGCACCATACTTTAATTTTTGAACCCACTAGGACCATTGTTGAGAGTCAACCACTCTGAATTGTTCCCGAATATAGTGAAACTCCAAGGCCCTGATAGCACATGAAAACCCTCTCAAAGAAGCAACCGGCTGAATTCCTTTCCTTGTACATCACATCCACATGAAGTACAGACTCTGGGTCTTCCCAAAACCTGAACATGATAAGGCCGAATATAGCACACATTCCTCAAATCCTTTGCTCGAATTACCATTGATACTTTCTTTCCTTGTTCGTAATAACCCACCAATGCCGATAACCAGAAACCTCATAAGTAGACAACCACACAATCCAACCGTAGACATTGTGGCTCCCCCACTTAGCTTGAGGTTGCAGTTACATAACCCTAGAACCCACCAAGATTCCTTCAACCCCATTGACATCAAATGAAAGTCCAATAATACGTTCCAAACTCGAAGTCATGTTGCATCCAAATAAAATTTGTGGACCTAGTCATTGCCCACCATGAATACCCAAATTGTTGTAAACTTTCCTCAAGGTGTGTGGCTATCCTACCACAAAACCCATATGTTACTCTGCCACTCTCTCACTTTGTTTAAACCCTCTCCTTTAAGCAACTTGTCGACTTCTGCTTTTCATACTTGACCTACTAGTAATTCAACTACTGCGGGACTCCTTCCGCCATGTCCTTCCTCATCCTTCGCTGCCCAAATACTGCCTCAAAGAAAAATCCATCTATGTGGCACCTGATCTGACCAATTGCTACCACTTCTAAGTCTACTTGAAGATCATCTTTCTCGATCCATTAACATTAGAAATATCGATTCGATCCCGAAACTGCTACACGCTGCTATTTCTGACAATCGCTTCTCAGGGACCATTTCGCAACACCCTGCCCCGTAGGAAAATCAAAGAGTCTATAACACCGGCGAACCTTAATATATTTAAAAAAGGACAACAATACCATATCACAAATGAGAATTCCACCACGCTCGAAAATAACAAGTCTCGTCATTTTATCAACCAAGGCCTGAACATCCATAGTCTGATTGCCTTTCCTTCGCCGGAACTAAATGCTGAACCTCTAAGACGTGAACTGAGAAATCCTCCTTTCAAGTCATTCACTGTCGTGATCCAATAATAAGAACCCTACCATTACACCAATACTGTGCGATAACAATGCACGAATCCTCATAACAATCAGTACCCAACTTCAAAACCATAGGCAATACTAATACTAAGCTGAAATGACAGAACATCCTTACGCAAGGTGATGACAATATCCCAATCAAATATGCAGGGAGAAACATCCTACACCACATCTGCTGTACCATTACGATTCCTTGATTCCCAACTGATAAAAAGCGCTTCACGTTGCATAAGATTAAGTAGGAAACAAATAAAGGCGTAACACTCAAAGGAATCAAACCGCACGATGGGGAATCAAGAAGGGAAGTGCTCCTAACAACTCTGTAGCCTCTCGAAGATAAGTACAAACGTCTCCGTACCGATCCACAAGACTCTACTAGACTTGCTCATGACTCGTGAGACCCAAAATGAACCTAACGCTCTAATACCAAGCTGTCACGACCCAAAATCCACTAAAGGTCGTGATGGCGCCTAACACCGCCATCAGGCAGGCCAACAGTGGATGATTAACTTAATTACTCATTTTAGTATTTTTGAAATCAAAATTTTCTTCAATTAATTAGTAAGAAGTATAATTTACAGGGCAAATGATAATATTTTCTCAACCACAATAATGAACCACCCATAAGCACCCCCAAAACCCTGTGTCACAAGTGCATGAGTTCCAACTAGGAAATTTAATAAAATACAACCTTTGTCTGGGATACAAATTAGACAGGAGAACATAAATAATTCTTATAGAGACTCTACGGGCTGCGGATCGTAATATAAAATGCAGCTCACAGTAAGTCCCCGCGATATCCTTACTCTGCACCCAGAAGACCACCAAACATATATGTACCTGCACAAAAATGTGCAGCAAGTGTAGTATGAGTAAGTAAATCAACGTGTACCCAGTAAGTATCTAGCCTAATCCAAGAGAAGTAGTGACTAGGGGTCGACATCGACACTTACTGGAATCTACATGCACGTTAGTCAAATAAGAGGAAATAATAACCAGTAAATTAGAACATTGGCCAAAAAATTCATACCGAAGATGTGGAGGCAATGAATTCAATTCCAAGGTAGGAGGCTCTTTAGTGGAAGGCTTTGTAGGAGGACTTGTCCTATTTTCAAGATCCAAAGATAGTTTCTAGGGTGCATAATTATACGGCCCCATTCCTTGAAAAGAATTCACATATTCCATGAACCCATCCATCTCGTCATCGTCAAAGTTGAGAAAGAAAGTCTCAAACATATCACCAACATTGATTGTGGAGCTTGTATCATCAACCGGTCATTTGTTCCAAAGCTTCAACTAATGGCACATTGATTGAGAAACTCTTCACCAATTGAATGAACTTGTTGAATTGATTCACGCCATTTTGTTTGGAAAGTATTTGAGGATATAGAGGTGGAGGCTTAGACAATGGTGCCTTAGCCTTTTGCATTACTGGTTCTGGTATGTCAATAATATGATCCCTAGACGAGTTCAGCTCCTCTTGAGTCTCTTCCACATTATCATCAATATCAATCCGAACTTCATCATTTGATTGCACCACATTGTTCGGGACCTCTTCTTCTTGTACCACTTGCTCATCATCCACAAGTTGCTTTTGACTTGAGTTGGATGCATTCCCACCTCTTCCACTTATTGTAGTAACGTCCATGGCATGCCCCGTGTTGTTTCCACCCTTTGGGTTTACCACCATGTCACTTGGTAGTGCCCCTTTAGGACGAGAATTTAGAGCTTGAGAGCTTTTCCCCATTTGAACTTCTAAGTTGAGGATCGATGTGTTGTGTGAGGCACGTTAGGCATCCCAATGGGCATTCTTTTCCATCATTTTCTTGAACATGTTCTTAATAAGCCCCATCTCATTGGTTGAAGAACTAGGACTATGGAAAGGATAAGGAGGCGGATTGCTCTATTGTTGATACATCGGGGGCCTTTGAAAACCCGACCCCCGATTGCCTTGATTATGATTCCATCCACCTTGATTGTTACCCCCCCCTAATTTCCTTGATTGTTACCCCTCCCCCCTAATTTCCTTGATTGTTACCCCTCCCCCTAATTTCCTTGATTATTGCCGCTCCAATTTCCTTGATTGTTTCCACCACTCCAATTTCCTTGGTTATTAGAATTCTAATTACCTTGATTGTTTTGAGGTTGCCATTGTTGTTGGTTTGGGCCTTGGAAGTTGTTTCGTTTCCCTTGAAAGTTGTTTACATATTGAACCTCCTCTTCTTGGTCATTATAAGCATCATATTTATCAAAACCACTATCCTCTTGCACAAAATTTTCCACTCGATGTTGCACTTGTGAACCATTGGTTCTTTTGTTGTTCACCATCATGTTCACTCCCTTTATGGCATTGACTTGCTTAAGATTTTGCATTTGTTGAAGTTGAGCCTTTGCTAATTGATTCATGGTGGTAGTCAATTCGGCAATGGCTTGCCCATGGTCATGCAACTCTTTGTGAAGGTGGATCATGTTGGGATCACGTTGTGGAACATTAGCCCGGTATTGCCATACCAATGATGTTTCCGTCATTTTATCTAAAATCTCATACGCCTCTGCATAAGGCGTAATCATGAAGTTCCCATCGGCAAGTTGATTCACTACATATTGGTTGCTTGTGTTGATCCCACAATAGAAAGTTTGTTAAATCATATTTTCCGTCATATCATTGTTGGGACATTCCTTAACCATTATTTTATAGCGTTCCTATATTTCGTGTAGTGGTTCATTTTTCTCTTGTTTAAATGCCAAAATCTCATCCCGAAGAGTAGTTGTGTGCCTCGGAGAGAAGAACTTAGAAATGAACTCTTCTGCCAACTCATCCCAAGTGCGAATGGAATGATTCGGCAAACATTCCAACCAATCTAAAGCTAACCCCTTCAAATGTTTGTATGCATTTTGACTTGGAGCACCAGTGAATAAACCTCGTTGCTCTAGAAAAGTGAGCATCACATTGGAGATTTGAAAGGTTCCCATCCTAATACGAGGATGGACTATTGCACTTGCATATCCTCATTGGGTAACACTCGGTGTGGAGACGCTCGTGGTGGAGGTGGGGGTGGAACGGGCACATTGTCATGAGACACTCGGCCTCTTCTATTGGCTTGAGGTTCAAGAGGAACCTCATCCACTTGGTTATCCTCGACGTCTACATTCCCCAAAGCAAAATTTTCTAGCTCATTGTTTGCCATGGTTGTACTTACGATTTCTCAAACAAGTTAGTAACACAGAAGGAAAAGAAATACTCCAAAAACACACCCAAATATATAGATAACACCATTTTTAACTCCCAGGCAACAGTGCCAAACAATTAATCACATCCAAAGCACACCTCAAAAGAGGTATGAAATGGTCGTTTGCAATAATAGAAACCCAACTAAGAGTCGGGGTCGAATCCACAAGGAGCTAAGATGGGAGTTAGGGGTATATATTTCACTGTGACTGATTGAATTATCTAGATTGCACTTCCACACAAAGGTTTGTTTTCTATTTCTAATTTTACTCTATTGATTGCATAATAAAGAAAGAAAACTAGAGATAATTGCTTTTAGGTTTTTTCCAAATGGATAAAAAGCCTAGGTTTGTGACCGTTACCTAGGTGTTTTCTTAATGGGATAAAAACTTTAATGCTTGTTCTATTGATTGGGGTGTATTATAGATATCAACTCTAAATTACCCACTCAGTACCTCTCGGTCAGAGAGTGGTTTTACCTGTATCACCCAAAACAGTTGATAAGAGCTCAAGTCGGGTTATTACTATCTCTAGGTTGAACCCTTTAATTGGTTTAATCAATCTCTCAATTGACCCAATTCCTTGTTAGCTAAGTTAATCTAGACTAAGTCTCTCTTTCTCAAGTAGAGACTAAGTCAAATAGGAATGAACTAATGTTTGCAGCCATTAATTCCACAATTAAAGCATGAACTAATATAAATAATAAACACTCAATCATAAACAAGCATTAAATTAAATACCCATAAGGGTTGGGTCACAACCCTAGTAAAAATTTAGCTACTCATACTTGGGTTTGAAGAAAATAGATTAGAAAGACTAATTAACTCGTAATGAACGCTTAAAATAATTAAATATTGTAAATACACCAAGACAAAGTATAACTTCCAAAAATGGAAAAGAAAAACGGCTATAGTAATTAGAGAGGTTAAAACTTTACCTAATTTTATGAAACTCGTCTATTCATACAAGGCTGAAAATCTCAGACAAAAATACCCCTCGAGAGGTTCTGCGGCCGCACAACTCCATGTGCGGTCCGCAGATTTCTTCATGCAAGAGTTGGAGTTCTGCGGCCGCACATTTATGAACTGCGGCCGCAATGCAACTTTTCTATGGTCCACAGATTTAGAACTGCGGCCGCACAAATCTTATGCGGTCCGCAATTCACTGAGGCTTTGGACTTGGTCTTTGTATACTCTCTGATCTTGACCCTTAGCCCAACTTTTGCAGGCGCACAGTTCATGTGCGGTCCGCAATTTGCACAAATGTCTACTAATTTTTCCTTCTTTGTTTGTTGTCGCAGATGGAATTCTACGGTCCGCAATTTTTTCTGCAGCCGCAGAATTCCTTTCGCGGAGCACACACTGTGTGTTTCTATGACCTTTATTGCCTTTGTGCTTAAACTGCTCTTTTTTGAGTCGGTTTTCATCTCGGGAACCCAACTTCCAGCATTCCTGCAATTTACAACAATTTCATTATTTTCGAGAATACAATTCAATGCTTTTAGACTAAAATAAAATCTAGAAGGCACTAACAAGTAGTCAAAATCCCCACTTATCAGCCAACACAACCAATATAACGGTAAATGACAAAGAGGACAAAACAAAGAGACTCACTGGCTAAGGAAGGAGCAGGACCAAACTTCCTAAAAAATCCCGGCCACTCGCGAATTCCCGCGATGTGAGGGAGGAGCCAGTTGACCCAATCAGAAATGTCCCTGACCAAAGGATGGGGCATAGTCTTGGCTGCATAAGAGATAAGTAAAAGATAAACACGCATTACCAAGCAAGTAAATCGAACGCCTCGACGAAGAGAAGTTAGACACTTACGAGTATAATTCTATGTCTCAGGAAAGCCGTCTACGCTGGCCACCACGTTCTCAGTTCTGACAAAGAAAAACTTATGCAGAACCACCGGCTCGCCTTATCATCCATCTTCACCACCAGGCACTTGCCTCCTTGATGGCGAAGGTTTAACATTGTACCCCTATATAAACCAAGGGTGAAGAGATGCATCAAATGTCGAAGGGAGATTTCGACCCCGACCAATTCTGCAAAATTAGTAAAAATCCTAATGAGCTTGTATATATATGGCGCGAGCTGAGGCTAACAAACACCATAGAAACAACAGAAGCCCTCATCTAAGGGGAGAAGGGGAAAAGTGTAGCCAACATGAAAGGGGTAAGCATAGAACGCACAATACCCAGGGCGGTGGACATGTACCACGTCCTGCCCTGCAGAGACCAACTCGATGTGAGCGGGAATGTCAGGGCCTAAGCTCTGATAAATCGGCCTCTTTCATCTCCCACTCAGAGATCTCGGGCTCAGCCTCAGCCTCAGGTTCCTTTATAAAGTCAGACCTGACTTTATCACCATGAGAAATTATCTCCCCCACCGTGAGAAAGTTCTCATCCTCCACGACCACAGAGACGCCCTCTGCATGAGGAGGCAAGACCATCGCTAGGGGAACTGGGTCATTTCCCTCTCTAGGACAAGAAGATACTTTAGCCATAGTTTTGAAGAAATAGAGGGTTTCGAATAGCAAAAAGTTAAACGCGAAGAGGATCTCTAGAGTAGGGAAGGAAGATACGCAACAATGGAATAAGAAGAAAGAGGCACAAGGTTTTGATATGGGAAATTTGTAAAACACGAGTGTGTTCCCTCACATACCTATTTATAAGTATTCGGGCATCGAAACGAAGAAATTATGCCATAATTACCTAGAACAGATATCAGAGCGATAGATCCAATCAACAAACGTATGCGAAATGACGCAAAACATCGGGAAACTTCATCATAATGATGCATGATGTCATGATGTCACTTTGATCCAGAAACGATGCAACCCCAAAAGTTGCGGTTCACGAAGGGCCATGTCGCCATCTCGTCTAATCTTCTCGACCACAAAAAACAGAATCCACTCATCAAGGTAGTCTGAGGCCGATCAATAAGCGGAAGGACTAACTGTATTGGTAAAAATATGCCCTAAAATATTTAGGGCAATATAGCACTAAGGAACGGTTCAATCGAGGTCGACCAGGAAGCATCGAGGTTTGTGGTCGAGATGTCAACAACGGGCGAGATCGAGCACCATTAGTAGAGTTGTAGCGGCTAGTTTTCAAAATGGGATATTAAAGAGAATATTCTAGTGGATATTCTCTGTACTTGTACTATTAGGATGTGTTAGGGGTATGTCTCATATATATTGAAAAAAGAGACAGTGATGTAGGGCATGTGACATTCATTTGATAAGAACAGACTTTTGAGAAAAGATTCTCTCTTTTATAAAGATACAAACACTACCTTTTCATCAAGATTCTTGCTCATATTATTCCACACTTTTCCATCAGATCTGAGAATAATTTGAACATACTAGGATTTGTCTGTCACTCATCATTGTCAGGAGAGACAATCATTAAGTTCATCTTTTATTGGGTGAACCCCTTCTCCTACTTACTTGACTGCCATTTAATGTTATTTATTGTTAGCTCTTCCTCCATTATTGTATACGCGTAAAATCTGGCTCGTGGTGAATCCCAGCCTCCAACATGATAAGCCAGGCTCGAGATATGACAATAAATGACTGAAGATCGACCCCAAGTCCCAGCGATCTAGAACCTGGGGGCAGGATGCCTACCTTCGAGAATATCGAGGCCATGACCCCTGAATCAGTCCTAGCCTCGAATGAATTCGAGGAAACATTGTCAGCATAGCCAACAGAAAATCGAAATATTCATGCCCAACCAGATATCACAGCGAGGATCTCGGTACGTATCAACAAGGAATTCGCAATCAGTGAATCAAGAGATTTTTACCTTTTATAGAATTGTATTTAAAGTAGGACACCTATACTATATAAAGGGGGTCTAATAATTCGTAAAACACATTGTAACACACACTCAAAAGAAATACATTAATATTTTATGTCTTTAAGCTCTTGTTCTTATGTATCTCGACACCGATCGTGGTGAATACGACTCGAGGGAAATTATTCCTTCCAGGTTGGAATTATCCAACTCGTGTGGTTTGAATTTACTTTGTCTCTATTTATTCAATTGCAACTTAATTTATTTATTTGTGTCAAGTTAATCTGCATATCCTTAAAACCACTTAAAAATTGAATTGTTATCCGATTTTGAGGATAAACAGTTTGGCGCCCATAGTGGGACTAAGGATAATAGCGGCAATTTGATACATATTCCCATAACACACCCTATTTTACACTTGTTCTTTGAAGTATTTTTGATTCCAGGTTAAAATCGAAA
This sequence comes from Nicotiana knightiana, assembly GCA_005239525.1. NCBI lineage: Eukaryota > Viridiplantae > Streptophyta > Magnoliopsida > Solanales > Solanaceae > Nicotiana > Nicotiana knightiana. Next base: position 6,238 of record ML438611.1, on the reverse strand, counting down.
TGTAAAACCCACAGTCTGCCCATATGAACACGAACACGGAATCCAGTCACCATGGCGAACAACAACGCAGCACCCGGTAACAAGGTTCCCCTAGTCGATCTCGGCGGAGTCCCGGTGGAAGATCTCATCAACGCCAGTTCGCATGTGGCCATCAACATGGATTTTCCTACCGATATCGAGAACAACGTACACAGGGAGTCCGATCAATTGCCTAAATATGTACAATGGTGAAAACGATGGGATCAACTTGCGAGTCATCTTCAAAATGTTACAGGCTCAACAGGCGGCGATAGCCCAATTGCAGAACCAAAGCCGAGCTCGAGAAGGGTTGAGCCTGTGTCATCACACGAAGTCACCCGCAAAAATGAACCGATCACGGAGAGGCCGAATGAAAATGAATCGGGGACTAACCCCGAGATCATAAAAATGATTGAGGAATTGACAAAACAGACAGAATCGAGGGAGAAGAAAATCGAAGCTAATGACCAAAAGGTGGAAACCTACAATTCCAGGGTCGGCCAAATCCCGGGAGCACATCCGATATTGAAGGTCCTGGATTCAAGAAGTTTGTTCAAAAACCTTTTCCCTCCGAGCGCAGCTCCAAAGCTGATCCTGAAAAAGTTTCGCATGCCCAAAATTCCTAAGTACAATGGAGCAACCACTCCGAATGATCTTGTAACCTCCTACACATGCGCCATCAAAGGAAATGAATTGGAGGATGACGAGAGGGAGTCTATTCTACTGAAAAGTTTGGGGAATCTCTATCAAAGGGAGCTATGATACAGTATCACAACCTACCTCCTAATTCTATTGACTCGTTCGCTATGCTTGAAGATTCATTTGTAAAAGCACACGTCAGGGCTATCAAGGTCGAGACCAGGAAGTCATACCTTTTCAAAGTGAAGCAGAGGGATAATGAGATGCTCAGGGAGTTCGTGTCCCGGTTTCAAATGGAACAGATGACTTGCCTCCAGTCGTAGACTGTTGGGCCGTCCAAGCCTTCACCCAGGGAATCAATGCTCAAAGATCATTGGCCTCATAGAAGTTGAAGCAAAATATGATGGAGTACATAGTTGTTACCTGGGTCGACGTGCATAAACGGTATCAATAAAAAATTAGGGTCGAAGACGATCAACTCGGGGCCGCTTCCCGGTCTGTTTATCCAGTCAGATCAGTTGACAGAGTCAGGAAAAACATTGATCGTAAGCTTAGGCCGAACATGGATCAGTATCAGCCGTAACATCGAGACCGAAGAGGTGGTAGATCTAGGTGAAACCCCGTGAAAAGTGAAAGAAGAAACGATCAAGGTCAAAGCAATCGGGGAATCATGAGAAAAAATAGTTTTGACAGGCCCATCGGGTCGAAGGAAGCTCCAAGGCTATCGGAGTACAAGTTTAACGTCGACACAGCTGCCATCATATCTGCCATTGGATGTCTCAAAGACACCAAATGGCCTCGACCTCTACAGGGATCCTAACCTAATGTGCAAATATCATGGCACTCATGGTCACAAAACAGAATATTGCCGACAATTAAGAGAGAAAGTGGCACAACTATTCAATAACGGGCACCTTCGAGAGTTCCTTAGATATCGAGCCAAGAACCACCTTAGGAACAGAGATTCTGGTAAATAGATCGAACAGGAGGAACCCAAGCACATCATTAACATGATCATCGGTGGGGTCGATGTTCCCCAGGGGGCAATGATGTGTTACACCCCGCAATATTACATTAATATTACGTCCCGTAGTATTATATTACGACAATGTTATGCTCTGCAGTAATATGTTACGATGATGTCACCCTCTGCAGTAATACATTACGGTGATGTTACGCTTCGCGATATTAAGTTACGACGATGTTGCACCCTGAAGTATTGTACGTTGAATTTGTCATAAGGTAATTGACATCAGTCCAAGTAAAAGACTATTTGGAGATCATAAGGATTATGCTATTTCACAAGTGATTAGTAAATTCATGAAAGTGAAAGGGGGAGCAAGTCAAAGAAAATAAATTTTGTCCAAATTTGGCATTTTGGGGTAAAATACGGCCCGAGCTAAAATACCCGATAATTATGAACTAGTACTATGGAAGGTACCATATGACCACGGTAGTATATATAAAGTATTTTAAAAATACATAGAATTGTAAGTAATTTGTGGTAATTTTTAAATTATGCGAGTAATTGGTTAATTATCGAGTAATGGAACATTACCCAGTTAACTAATAAGTGGATAAAAATTTGCTAAAATACACCACCCTCCCATGTGGCACAAGGCCACTAATTAGGGAGATGACTCATTAAATAGAGGTATAGGTGTCTAAGTCTAAGTAACTAACTAGATAAGTCTTAAAATTCAAAGAATCTTGATATAGCAATTTAGTATCAAAATCCTATATAAGTCAAAATGATCCAGCAAAGTTCATTCTTTCCAAACAAAAAAAAGAAGAAGAACAGAAACGTTTGAAACCTTCAATTCCAAGCAAATTTCGTTCAAGGTAACTTAAATCCTTTCCTGGTTCACATAAACAGAAAATCTTTCGTCCATTCTTGCCAAAATTAGCTTGGCTTGAATAAGACGATACCTATATTTGGAAAGAATGTTGGAAAGAGAGATTGTTGTGGAAAAGATAAGTCAGAGGAATTGGATTTTTGTATAATTCCTACGATAAGTAAATGTGAGGTCTTTAGTAGATCATGGGTGTACTGAAAGGTGTAAGCTTCCTTATAAGAAGCCTTAAGGCAAGAATGACTATCCATATTTATGGTGAAAGACAATGAGAGATTAAGAAGATAAATACAAGTTTCAACAAGCAAAAGAAGCAAGATGAAAAGGTAAAATATATATATAGGTAGATCCTCGAGGCTTCAGTTTTTAGTACATCCCTAAAGGGGGGAATATGGAGTAATGTGGCATTAAGCCAAAATTAAGTGGTTCTAGTGACTATGGAATGGTAAAGGAAGAATGCGATAAATGAAAGAGGAATGAGAATGGGCCAACGAGTAGTTAGTAATTGGTCAGGAAGATCCCAGTTATGGCTAAACAGGAGGTTACCGACGAGTCATCAGATTGTGTGAGATAAACATAGTAGAACCCAACATGGAGAGTTCAGCCTCGAAGAATATCATTATAATACTTGAGATATATTCAAACAAGATCAGGGTAGTTAAAGATACGTATGAAAGTTACGGGGATAAAATAAAGTGCCTCTGGGAAGACAGTCAAAATATCAGTTCAAAAGCAACCATACAAGCACAAGGGCATGGAAGTAAGCAACTATGGATGATTATAGGCAAGTAAGGACATCAAAAAGGTCCGTAATAAGCTCACAACTTTACAAGAGTCAGAGGGTCTTCCCTAAGTACTACGATGAAAGACTAGCTGGGGAAATAAGGAAGAAGGCTTCAACCTCAGTACAACGACCTAAAGAGGAAATGGTCGTGTGAAAACAGTCTCAAAACAACATTGTATGCACTCCCTAAGAAAGTGACACCTACAGTGGCTAATGAACATGGAGTAAAATCAGAAGTGATATTCAGGATTATACGAGTTGTATGGAATTTCAATATATATGGGCACTAAGATAAGCTAACTATGGACGCAACAAGGGGGTAAAAAGATCAGGAAAAGTAATAGCTTACGTTGAAACAAAGCTAAGATGGAACAAAAGAATTATTTGATCAATGATCCAGAGTTAGTACGTTATGGATACACTCAAGATTTTGGAGCATTATCCAGGCAGCATATTTGTTGACAATCATACGGCCATAGAAGACTCCGGTATAAGTTTAAAGAAAGAATTAAGCCTAAGGCATAGACAAAGGATTGAATTGTTAAAAGATTGTATCATGGATATTCCATAACGCCCATGAAAGGATAAAGTAATAACTGATACCATGGGCCATAGATCGGAAGATAGCTTAAGCCTACGTAAAGGCTAATCAGAAGGAAGAGGAAACTAAAGAATTACATCACCTAAGTAAATCAGGAGTCTGATTATTGGACCTAGAAAATTATAGAAGTTATGCTGGAGAACATGACAGAATCACTCTTAATATCATATGTTCAAGAGAAATAACACAACAATCATAATCTATAATAGCTCTACAAGAAAGCCAGTTAGAAGAAGTACCAACCTCATAAGAAGTCAGTACGAAGCTCCCACCAAATTGTGTATGTACCAAAGGTACGAGTATTATAATAAAGCTTCAAGTTATGGACGTGAATTATACCTATGTGGAAGGGAGGTCATGAAAGAGATAGAAGATACGACATGAGATTTTAAGGTAAGTAAGGTAAAGGTGAACAACGTACGAGATACTCAAAGGCAGAATATGGGAATAATCTATAGTTTGGATAAACGGCTATAAGCATAGAGATCCAATAACCGAGAATGATAGCGGCATGTCTTCCAGCCTATGATTTCTAAGTACTGAGAGATCTAGTTAAGAGAATAGAGAAAATTGGAGATTATGATGTCTTGCTTGACGTTCCAGAATAACATAAGGAAATCTATGATGAAAGGAAGTTGAAAGGTTGCAAGTAATATAAATAGAGATATGTAGGTCGCAAGCTATAGCAAAATGGATAAGTCCTCAGGATTAAGCCCGTGAAAACAAGCAGTGCATATGGTTTCTCTAAGTTATACAAAGCTCACTGTACCCTGAATGAACTCAAAGGAGTCTAAGACTAATAACATTTGGAAGAGATGTAAGGTTACCTTGTTAATAGAATGAGGATGTAATTATTATAGACAAAGAATGATATTTGGGCCTGCGATTGAGTAATGATCTGACGATGAAAAGAAAGAGATCTCATGAATTGGACGGGATTAAAATATCTACGCAAGGTGAATCACATAGGGATGCTTTGAGATACGGTTATGAAAGTAAGATATTTCCCCAGGTGGATCAATCTAATCATATCATATGTTCCCCGATAAAATGTGAATCCTAGCAGTGATATTACATAAAAGGTTAAGTTATCACGGGTGGATTATGGATAAAAATTGAGGTGAATCAAAAATGGATGGATAAAAGTTATAAAGTATGAGAGGAGATTAGCCCGTCATTCTTAAGATGAACAGTAATGTGGAAGCATTAGAGGACATAGATTTATATGTATGGGATAAGAAATGAAAGTAACCTGGGATTTGATAACAGACCTCAGTAACGAGAAATTGAAGTAAGAGTTATGGCAGTAAATTCATACGGATGGCTAAACGGACCTATGCGATGACATATAGCAATATTCGTGAATTCAACCAAGTACCGAGAAAAGAACTTCAGTATACTCATAAATGCCCAAAGGGACATCTTATCAAGCTCTACATATGAAGCCGGGAGATTGGGCACACTTACAAGGTCAAAATTGCACAGATTGCATAATGAAAGGTAGCAACAGTTATAAGATTTGAAGGATTCCGACTACAAGTTGTGGTGTGAGAGGAAGGCCTAAGGGTGGAATGCCCTAGACTTTGGACTTATTCACATAACAGTCGCCTAGATGGCAAGGAAAGTTCTAAAGTATTCGGAAGATATAAGTTAAGAAAATGATAAGAGCATTAGTCGACATTCGAGGACGAATGTTCCAAAGGGGGAATGATGTTACACCCCGCAATATTATGTCCCGCGATATTATATTATGATAATGTTATGCTCTGCAGTAATATGTTACGATGATGTCACCCTCTGCAGTAATACATTACGGTGATGTTACAATTCGCGATATTAAGTTACGACGATATTGCACCCTGAAGTATTGTACGTTGAATTTGTCATAAGGTAATTGACATCATTCCAAGTAAAAGACTATTTGGAGATCATAAGGATTATGCTATTTCACAAGTGATTAGTAAATTCATGAAGGTGAAAGGGGGAGCAAGTCAAAGAAAATAAATTTTGTCCAAATTTGGCATTTTGGGGTAAAATACGGCTCGAGCTAAAATACCCGATAATTATGAACTAGTACCATGCAAGATACCATATGACCACGGTAGTATATATATAAAGTATATATAAAGTGTTTTAAAAATAAATAGAATTTTAAGTAATTTGTGATAATTTTTAAATTATGCGGGTAATTGGTTAATTATCGGGTAACGGAACATTACCCAGTTAACTAATAAGTGAATAAAAATTTACTAAAATACACCACCCTCCCATGTGGCACAGGGCCACTAATTAGGGAGATGACTCATTAAATAGAGGTATAGGTGTCTAAGTCTAAGTAACTAA